>JAZHYW010004857.1:0-76041 GCA_037355805.1 Ixodes ricinus
TCTCGTTGGACGAGGGATTGGCATTGCAAGAGGCGTAACCGAGATCCAGGACGGGCGTACCGTAGCCCTTGTCACCAACTTCCGGCAAGAGTCGCAGCACCTTACAAAGGGTACAGCTGTGGGCTTCGTCGAGGAAATTCCGGACTCAGCCGCGATCGCCGTGATCTCAGAAGACGCCTCTCCGACGCAGCACAAGAGAACCACGCCGTCAGAGCTCGACATCGACCCGTCCCTCCCAGCCCCACAACGACGACAACTCAGTGACCTTCTCGCCGAGTTCAGTGAGTGCTTCTCCACGTCGTCGAAGGTGCGCCAAACGACGGTTGCGAAACATCGAATAATCACTGATGACGACGCTCTCCCTGTGCATCGGCCACCGTACCGAGTCTCCGTGAAAGAAAGGGAAGTTATCCAGAAGCAAGTTGAGGAAATGCTTGATGACGACATCGTCCAGCCCTCAAACAGTCCGTGGGCTTCCCCAGTAGTCCTAGTGAAGAAAAAAGACGGAACCCTGAGGTTCTGCGTGGACTACCGCCGGCTGAATGCAGTAACAAAGAAGGACGTCTATCCGCTGCCCCGCATCGACGACACCCTGGACCGGCTGCGCCACGCCCGATACTTTTCGTCGATGGACTTGAAGAGCGGGTACTGGCAGATTGAGGTCGACGAACGAGATCGTGAGAAGACGGCATTCGTCACACCGGATGGACT
This sequence comes from Ixodes ricinus, assembly GCA_037355805.1. NCBI lineage: Eukaryota > Metazoa > Arthropoda > Arachnida > Ixodida > Ixodidae > Ixodes > Ixodes ricinus. The sequence goes on from JAZHYW010004857.1 coordinate 712, forward strand.
GTATGAATTTAAAGTGATGCCGTTCGGGCTGTGCACAGCGCCGGCAACCTTCCAGCGTGTTATGGACACCGTCCTTTCCGGCTTGAAATGGCAGAGCTGTCTCGTCTACCTCGACGACGTTGTCGTGTTCGCAACCGAATTCGACGAGCACCTCAGACGACTGCGAGCCGTGCTACAGGCCTTCAAATCTGCTGGGCTGACACTCAAGCCTTCGAAGTGCCGGTTCGCCTATGGAGAGCTGAAATTCTTGGGCCACGTCGTGAGTGCTCAGGGTGTAAGCCCTGATCCTGCAAAGACGTCCGCTGTCGCCGAATTCCCCAAGCCATCGGACAAGAAGGCCGTCCGAAGATTCCTTGGGCTGTGCGCCTACTACAGACGTTTCGTGCGTGACTTTGCACAGATTTCTTCACCGCTGACGCATCTGACGAAGGACGACGTGCAGTTCCAGTGGGGAGAAGAGCAAGAACAAGCGTTCGACGAACTCAAGCGAAGGCTGCAGTCGCCCCCTATCCTCGGACATTTTGATCAGTCGGCGGAGACAGAAATACACACGGACGCCAGCAATACCGGTCTCGGTGCGGTGCTCGTTCAGCGACAAGAAGGGGCAGAGAGAGTAATTGCTTACGCAAGCCGGGCGCTGTCTAAGGCAGAACAAAATTATTCAACGACCGACAAAGAATGTCTTGCTGTCGTCTGGGCGATAACCAAGTTCCGTCCGTACTTGTACGGTATCCCGTTCCGCGTGGTCACAGACCACCACGCCCTCTGCTGGCTCGCAAACCTCAAGGACCCGTCAGGGCGCCTCGCTCGCTGGAGTCTGCGACTGCAAGAATTCGACGTAACCATTGTGCACAAGTCTGGCCGCAAGCATAATGACGCCGACTGCTTGTCTAGGGCCCCAGTCGAATCTCCTCCTGACAGCACCGACGACGACGATGACGCTCGTTTTCTCGGAGCAGTTACAGATACCGACATGGGAGCGCTTCAACGAGCCGACCCGGAGCTTCGCGCCGTGATCGACCACCTCGAAGGTCAAGGAAGTTCCGTTCCGCGAGTCCTGGCCCGAGACTTGTCAAGCTTCGTTCTGCGGCGAGGTGTGCTCTTCAAGAAGAACTTCGGAACCAGCAACCCTGCCTGGCTGCTGGTTGTGCCTGCCAGCCTGCGAGAAGAAATCTTTCAAGCATGCCACGACGACCCGACGGCTGGACACCTTGGCTACACCAGGACGCTCGCCCGGATTCGTGACAAGTACTACTGGCCAAGACTCCCGAAAACCGTCCATCTGTACACACGGTCGTGCCATGAGTGCCAACGACGTAAGAAGCCTCCGACAAAGCCAGCAGGACTCTTGCAGCCGATATCTGCCCCGACTACGCCCTTCCAGCAGGTCGGAATGGATTTGCTTGGGCCGTTCCCAACATCGACGCAAGGGAACCGGTGGATTATCGTCGCGACCGATTATCTTACACGATACGCCGAGACGAAAGCCCTTCCATCGGGAACAGCGGTGGAAGTCGCCAAGTTTTTCGTCGAGTCCATTGTCCTTCGACACGGCGCACCTGAAGTGCTGATCACAGATCGAGGGTCATCTTTCCTGGCACAGCTGACTCAAGAGGTACTTCGGCTCAGTCACACCAGCCATCGACGAACCACCGCTTATCACCCGCAGACCAACGGGCTAACAGAGCGGCTCAATAAGACCATCGCCGACATGATCTCCATGTACGTCGACGTGGAGCACAAGACGTGGGACGAGGTGTTGCCGTACGTTACATTTGCGTACAACACAGCGGTACAAGAAACCACAGGAATGACGCCGTTCCAACTGGTACATGGCCGGACGGTTACCACAATGCTGGACGCCATGCTGCCTCACGTGCCAACCGACGATGGCAACGACGACGCTCAACTGATCTCTCAACGCGCGGAGGAAGCTCGTCAACTGGCAAGAATCAAGATCCAAGAGCAACAGCGAGTCGACGCACGCCGGTATAACCTTCGTCGCAGGGACGTCCACTTCCAACCCGGGGACCGGGTATGGGTGTGGACACCGATACGGCGCCGCGGTCTCAGCGAGAAGCTTCTCAAGCGCTACTTCGGACCCTACAAAATCATCCGACGCCTCGGCGATCTGAACTACGAAGTTCTACCCGACGGAACGCGCCCATCTGCAAGACGCCAGCCACGACCCGAGGTGGTGCACGTCGTCCGGCTCAAGCCGTATTACGAACGATAGAACTTTGGACTCTCGTCAAAGAGTGAACTGTGAACTGTGGCTCGCGACCCTGCTATCTTTTTATTGTGTATTTGTGTTTTACCTTTGTGCTGCATCGGGACGATGCACTTTTTAAAAGGGGGAATAATGCCGCGAGCGCAGCTGACTAAGTAGGCAGCGCGCTCGTGGCCTAACGGTTATCGCGCGTGCCTTCCACGCAGAAAGCCCAGGGTTCGATCCCTGGGAGCGCCGCGTCTTTTATTTATTCTTCCAATTTAGATTTCTGGTAATTTCGAGAACCGTGTTGCTCGTTCTAGGTTAGAATGTTCTGCGCGCCGAATGTTCCAGGCCGAATGTTCCAGAAGCCCACGCGTGCACAAAGGGGCTCCGCGTAACCAGCCGGAGTCAGTTTCGCCTCAGCGTTCGACTCCTGCTGCTATCGCCGATTTCGACGCCCGCGACGCTCTGTTGTTATCTTCTGTTTCCTTTTTGTTTTGGGCACAAGTTCGCCCCCATTAAACGTTTCAGTTTCCTCAGTTATTCCTTGTTTGTCACCTCGTCATTCGTGACAATATAGTGACAGGACGGGCACGTTGGCAATATATAAGCACCAACGGAATACTGACGGACTTTGAACATACTCTACATTCCTTTCGATCGTTATTTTGCTTAGAATCGTCGCTTGTTTCTACATACCTGCCATGGAACAGAGGTTTGGGCCTGAAATATAGCGAAGTTCAACATCGTTCAGCGGTAAAGAAAAAATGCTGTAGCTAAAGCCATTACACTTTCACAATATTAATAAAGGTACACACTATCCGGTACAACCGAAATAACAAAAGTTATTCATGTTATTTTCCGGCGAAGAGACAAAATTCACGAGCGTTTTCCCATAGGAATACACAGGAAGACTGTAAAAGTAGACTGCATGCTGTCTGCTTCAATTTGCAACCGGAAGTCCCGTAGACACTAGTGCCAGCTGAGCCTCTAGCGTTTATTGTAATAACTCTATGGTCCCTCCTCGGCGGCCATGGTGTCGGCGGCGTAGCGTGCTCGCCTTTTTCGCGGTGTGGTGGTGTGGTGGTGGTGTGCGGCCAGTGGCTGGCCTCGTGTTTTGCTTTGGTGCTGTGTCGATCACAGGTGCTACCATCGTGCACGAAGCTGAACCTTAACCCGAAGAAGAAGAAGGAAGAGAACACAGGTTTACAGACTTTGGCGACTTGGTGGTGGCGTGGTGGCGGTGAGGTACAACAAGAAGCGGTGAGCGAGAGAATGGCCGGACCACCGCTGGGAGAAAGAACCGGAGCGGTCGGTTTGGGAGGGATCCCATACTTGGGCGCCATCTATCCCCGTACCAGTGAAGCGCGCTCGGTTTCCCACAGTTTTTCGGCCACACGGATTGGCATCGCTATCTAGGGGTCAAATTTTAAGTTTCTTCAAGATGGCCGCCGCGGGACCTCAGACTTTTAAAGCGACAAGCAAAGTACACAATGAAAAAAAAAGTAATCGTACTGCGCGACGCAATGCAAAATCAGTTCCTTTGTTTCGGTGCCAAGAGCCCTGATTAGCACCATATAATATGAAACGCCATAAAAATATATATTCGTCTATCATTCTGTTTTTTTTTTTCAATCTTATATAACAACATGTTATTCTTCACGTCGTTGTCCCTGCGCTCTGAATGCCCCTAGCTCACGCAAGCATAATTATTCATTATTAGTCCTCTCCACGTATTTTATTCGTCGTCTTTGCTTATACAGACGGAGAGAGTATCAATCCCGTTCTTACCTTGCCGTTTTGACAGTTCATAATTTTCAGATCTTGTTTAAATACTAAATATGATGTCACGCAAAGGCTGCTTAGGTAGCGTTATACGCTTATAGCCAAAGGTCGGAGTATTAATTGCGGTCAAATAATTTCTTTGCCAAACGATAGTACAGGAGTAGTTCCAAAAGCACCGCTGACCTTGCCACTCGCTAATGTTGGCTGTGAAACGAGTTGTAAAAATTGTCCAGCTTCCGACCTAAGGGGGAGGTGTTTGGGATGGTTATAGAAAATTTTCATTATAGTGTCTTCAATATGTTAGATCGGGGAATACAAAAGTCACGGTTCGGGTTCATGCATATTTTTGTATTTATAAATATAAAGCTGATCGATCAGGTTTAATGTTAATTTTATTGACGCCCTGTCACTTTCTGAGCCTCTTCACTAAACCTACTGAAATAGAAAAACGACATCATTTGAGCACCAAAGCAGGAGTCCTCAAAATAGTCTCATTAAAGTCTTAGCAGAGCGTTTGCAGACGGTTATTAGGCGTTATCGTGGGCCCACACCGAGTCACGCATAATAAGAGGACGAAGTATAGTAACAAACATACATGCCACCCGAAGTATTTTGGAGTGCTGCGTCGCTGTGTTTCGAAAGGTTGCTATGTTACAAGTCGATCTTGATAAAGTCTTCGACCGTGTCGCATGAATTTTTTTTCTATATTAAACTATGTCAGTTTAGGTTCTTGTATTGTGCGATAGTGTGCATGGCGTACAAAAAATTGTGTGGTCATACATTTGTTAGTCGCCTGGTTTGTTGAAAGAGGCATACCAGTGGCATTGTCTAAACACTGCACCCTTTGTAAAAAAGAAGAATATATATATATATATATATATATATATATATATAATTAAATAATAAAACAGGAGACCGTTGAACACGTCTTTCTAGACCGTTAAAACGCGTTTTATTTTTTATTTATTTTTTGGGTGGGGGGAGGGGAAGTGTAAAAGATTCCCTTATTAGCGCCACGTAGGGAACGTTTTTTGGCTGTCGAAGGAAAAATGGTGTTGCTTACGACATGATCCTGCTTCTGGGCCTGCACAGCAAGTGGCGGTGCCGTTTGGCTGTGCAATACGTTGATATTAATATGCGTCATGTCCAGGAATACTTTTGGTACGTGTGGCTCTTAGAAAGTAAAAGACACAACTATAACCCCCGGACTGGTCACCTCTTCTAGATGAGCCTCGCTGTGCCCTAAAGTACTTTTAGCAGTTTTCGACGTCAGAGCAAGTTAGCTGATGTATTTTAGTGTGTGTGTGCGCGTGCGCGTGTCGCGTGTGCGTGTGCGCGTGTGTATGTATGTGTGTGTGTGCGTGTGTGTGTGTGTCTCTACACTATGAAAATCTTTGTCTTACATCATGCAATGAAAAAGGACGGGGCTCGTAGGCAGTGACCGCTCTATAATTTTCTCTCTATGCTTTGTGCTCCCGTGTTTTCTTGCAGGTGTGACGTGTTGGAGTTTGTTTTAGTTGACGGCAATTATACAGTCTTTTCAGGCATGTTCACACGGAGGATGCTAATCGGGGAGGGATAGCGTGACGTCACTGATCGGCGGATCCACTGGAACTTCCACGCCGACTTGCAGCATTGACACGAACGGCGGAGAGCCGAGAGGGATGTCAGTGTTATCAGACCCATCTAGCGGTCTGTTCTCGACAACAGGGCTCGGTGCGCCCTGGACGAGAAAAATGAAGGCGTATACATGAAATGTCGATACGCGATTATGGTAGCAGTGATGTTAGGTGCAAAAAACAACAAACTGCTTCCTGCTAAAAAGAAATGTTTTTTTTTTTTTTTTTTTTTTAATGGGCGGATGCAACACAAAAGGACGTGAAATCCACAACCATTTGTATGAGAAGCGGCTTGAGGACGGCATTGGTGAATATTGCAGACTCCTTCAGAGCTTTGGACGAGCATGCGCAACTGCGCATGGATGGATAGATGGATGCTAACGACTGTGCCCTTTATATCGGGCGGCAGCTTGCGGCACCTAGCATAGTTCTACGTCATTCAATTCTTCCTAGACAATTTCCACCAGTATCTCAATCTCCTCTTCGTTATTAAGATGCACTTATCATTCATTCTTCCATTCTCGTCTACAAACCCTAGCGCTCCAGCCAAATCCGTACGCTCCTCCGGGGGCTGGTCAAGCCCTGTGCACCTCAACAACACATGTTCTATAGTCTCGTCTTCCCCTTTGGCATACGGCACATCGCGTATTCATTTCCCCGTACTGTGTCCTATATGTCCTAGTCCTCTGTAGTCCTGTTCTGCCTCGAATAACAACGAGCACCCCGTGAATTATCATACCAATGTTCTCTCCTTATTTCCTGTTTTCGTCCCCTATACATAGTTAAAGCTGATTTTCCCTGCATTCTATCCTCCCACACCTTACTCTCGGCTTGTTTTACTTCCTTTTTTACATAGTTAGTCTGTTCTGTATTCACACTTGGCGGTTGGTATTCGAATTTTCGTTTTCGGGTTTAGTTTGTTCATTTATTGTTCAAACTTTATGTGCAGATGCTTATATACCTATCTCGCCCATCGTGTATCCTCAATTGTTTCCAGTTTTTGTTCAAATCTCGACTTCCTGATCGCCTCTCCAGCCGCGAAAGATGCCCAACGAATGTCTCTCCGCACTCCTTCATTTGGTGTATTCCCATGCTCACACGCACCTCTGCTGGGTCTCTAAGCTCGCCTGGACCTCAGATTTCAAGCATAATACCGCATTGCCAAAATATAACCCCGGTACCATGACTCATTTCTCTATTCCCCGAACAACTTCACATCTATTGTAATTCCATGGTGCCCTATGCCCCATAATTGCTGCATTCTTTTTTCCTTTCTTGAGCATATTTTCTTCCTCTTCTTCTAAGTATATTTTTCCCTCATTCAGCCATACTCCTAGCTATTTATAAACTTCTCTAGGTGTTTTAATAAAACGTCTTGAATTTTCATTTCAAGCAACAACAAGTTAGGCGATCCCGATGCCACCACAGGTATCCCGCTGAGCAAAATTTCTAAAGTTGCCTGACACGCGAACAAAATACCGCCAATTGGGAAGAGATCCCACGCCAAGGCGGGGACTGTTTGTGCACCCCGAACAAAAGCTCCTTCATCTCCCTGGGAAGTCTACGTCAGCACGCAAAGGCGTGACGTTGTTACCAAGTGATGCGCATTCCACGAAGCAAACAGAGGGATATATCATTCATATCTTTCCCGTATGAAGACCTCTTTAACTATGGCTGGAGAAAAAATTCGAAAACACAAACTGAAGTTCGCGATACAAAAGAATAGCGTCAGAATTTCTTTTTAATAAATTACATATTTTTATTTATTGTGATAAATCTTAAATATGCATTTAGCGCCGCCATGTTGCCAATTTTGAGCCAAAGAGCCCTAAAAAGACGACAAGCTGGGATAAATGTGCGATGCAGGTGTAGACAATCAACCGAAAATGTTTCGAAACGAAACGACACGCGAACAGTCAGCACGATGAACACCCAACAGCAAAAGCGGTGAGCACCTTCAAGGGCCAATGAAGTCAACATCGTTTCGTGTAAGGAAACGCAAGTCGGAACTGACGCAGAACACTCCCTTTCACGAACGTCAGAAGAGAATGCACTGGGTCTTTTCTTGCCGGAAGGCGTAATTATGGGTTCAGCACATTTGTTGCAGTCTCCAATGATTTCCCGAAGAGTATTCTTAAATGGAAACTTTATTTTTTTTTCTTAACAATCGATTTATCGTTATAGCATTGCGATGTATGCTTTGTTGCAGGTTAAGCTGAAGCGGACAAGCTGCTCCCGCGAAACCCCTCAACACTTTCCATTTTACCAGAGGAAACGTGGCGAACGCCGGAGAGGACCGAGGCGAGGAGAGGACTCGCCTCCCTCCCGCCTTTGTTCTAGTAAAGTCAAAAGAGGAAGGGCTTTGCGGGATTATTATTATTACTTAAAGATAATTATTTTAGTAAATCTTGTCAAAATAATAATTAAAATAGCCAGAAAGTTCGGTATGCACTGGATTAAAAAAATAATGAAAAAATATGCACAATCCGTCGGGTGATGTGACCTAAATCAAAAACATTCCGTTCGTCCTAACAAAATTCGGCGATGAAATAAATTTATCGGGGATCACAGTGTTGTGACATTGGTGACGTCACAGTATATCTAACGTCATATTTTAGCTACTAAATTTAGTGGAGAACCTTTTCCGCTAAATCGAGGGGAAATTGCTTCGCTAAATTTAACTCAATATTTCTCAGCTGAGTGTAGCTGGACGTAAGTCCGCTAAGTTTAGATGCGGCAGTGTAGCCGTCTGCACCATAAAGTGCCTCGATAAAATTCACGCTTCGGGTTTCTTGCAAGTACTGCCCTGCCAACCATTGTTCTGCGAACGCGCAAAAAGGCAAGTGCCACGAGCGGGCGCTCCGCCGCGGTGGTATGCCCCTAGTGCATTGGCGCATTTCTTGTAGGACAAATACGGCGAGGGTCTTTATTGCACCAGAGTGCGCAACGCTTCTGCTGTAACTCCGTTGATTTGCAGGAGAAGGCAAAACCGGCGTGGAACCGGCATTCTTCTTTTTCTGCACGAAGTCAAGCCTTTTATTGGCGACCATGTTAAAGCCCGTGGGACTCCAGCGTCCTCGAGTTCTCGTCTGTCTCGTGTGCCGGCGGAACACCCGTTTATTGGAGGCGGGACCCGCATTGCGCCATCAAGCACGTCCACGGTGCAAGGAGACCGCCCTCTCATCCTCCTCCAAATCCCCCTCGCGTCCCTGTCCGGCCTCGGCCGCTTTGGACCCGGTATTCTCGATTTTCGACCTGGGAACGAGACGCGGAAACGTAGATGGATTGTTGACATCGAGAATCCGTAGCGACTTATCCGCCGCAACCGGAAAAAGTGTAAATACAAGGGCCACCCATATTTCTCATATTTTTTTTTATTATCGGCAAAAATTATTATTCTTTTTATTTTTGTTTTTTAGTAAGCGTTAACGTTTATGGAAACATCTGCACAACTGGGTGCACGATTCTGTTCGAGCAGAGCGAGTAAACGAGCTACTAAAAGAGTTACTCCATTTCCCGATTTGCTTTTGGGCACGGCCACATTGGTGCTTGGTGCGGGGAGGGCGCCATTGTCGATCGTTACGATTAAAAAATCCGACTTCCTTGGCTTTGAATACTGTGTCAGGAAGATTAGGCTATGTCATTTTCCTTTACCACGGATTGTTTTAACATTTTTCGAGGAAGGAAAAGCGTTTCCCGCGATTTCAGATTAAACTTCAGACAACTGGCAACAATGATTTGAAGCACCAAGATGGCTGAAGCGTCCTCAGTCCGAAGCTTAGAATGATTTAGTGGCCCTAGGTTTCAGCTAATATATTAAAGTTGGCTAGCTGCTAAAGCATAATTACACTGAAGTGATTGCTTGCAACATCACCGATCACATTGCTATATCTACGGGCAATTATACCCATCCAACCAAAGTAGTGTCAGAAAGTGGTGCCATGTTTCAGCTCATAACGAGCGAACACTTAGAACGTTTTCGAACGGAAGGAAAGCACACTAAAGGTGTATTTACACAGATGGACAAATCTTAGGATCCAGGTCCGCGGATCAGATAAATGTGCGTATCGCGTGACCTTGACATGATTACGGTACAAGTTCGCAAGTCCGCGGTAAGTCCGCGGACTCTAACCCTAAAGGCCCGTTCACCTCTTGCGACCGAGTTCGACCGAGAGAGACCAGACCGGTTTTTAAGCCTTTTGCGACTTCTTAGGACCGGATGCGGTGCAGCGGAGCTGGTCCTAAGAGATCGCAAGAGGCTTAAAACCGGTCTGGTCTCTCTCGGTCGAACTCGGTCGCAAGAGTGTGAACGGGCCTTAACTCCCATGGTAACCGTGGACCGAAGTAAGAACTGCAAGTCCGAGCTCGTAGTTTCGGTTGCTTCTTTCGCTGCACGTACTTATAGCAAACAAGAACCAGCACCTCTGAAAGGATTGACCTTGCGCCCGTAGCTTTCGCTGCACTCCAAGCTAAGAAAGAACCATCACGCAGCGCACGTGACGCTCGATTTGCATCAAATCAGCGTCCGGCCACTCTCCCGTTGAAGGAGACAAATATGGAAAACCCCAACGCCAATGCGGCGTCTTTTTTTTTTCTAATTTTCTTTATGGAAGCTTTTCGGCTACAACTGCGCTGACTCCATACTACCGGTACCGAAACAACGACACAAAATGTCCTCTGGCGTAAGTGAGGAAAATCCGCTGCAGTGGTGCTGCTATTGGCAGTACACACGCGCAGAAGCTGTCAAACGCAAGAAACTCGCGCTTACGGGGTGTATTCACTGGCGACCATAGCTGCACTCGCGACTCTTGAGCGCGTGCTATAAGCAAGCTTCCACAGTTTTTTCTTCTTTTTTTTTTTGCAACGTGCATTTAACATTATTATGATTGTCCATCATAATGGCCTAATAATGTGAGCTCGTTCTGAGCATGCGCTCTAAACAGCGCCCTCAGATATGGCTTCCAGTGAATACCTTCTCCTGCAGTTTATGTTAGGTGAAAAGAACTGACCCTTATGTTGTGCCCTAGAGGATAACATCTTGGGGGTATAATGTTCTTATATTGCGTAAATGTCTCGTAAGTAATAAATTAATCGTGTAGAGGCAGGTAGACTGGTTTCGACCTAAAGGGGGGCCACTATCTACTCTCTCCTGCGGGTTCAAGCCTGCAGAGCTCATCACGATCAATGCGCGGACACGATGAAAAAAAAAACAAGACGGATAGCGGCGGCACAAAAACAGAAGTATAGATCTAATTCCGTGTTGCATTGTCGCCAGGCGTGTCCCGGAGACGAGGTCCTTTCTAATGGAGTGGACAAACAAATCAATAAGCGCGTTGTGCCCGTGTTATTTTTAGCCAGCCCTCATTGCGTGGCCGACTGGCGATCTAAGAAATTGGGATACCTTTCTTTCTTTCATTTTTTATTTCGAAAAACAAAACTCTCAAGAATTGATTTCTTTCTTGAAGAAACAAGGTTAATTCTATGCAAATTGGGCAGAGTTTCCTATCGCGGTTTATTTGTAAATTCGGTTTGGAGAATTGGCGTTTCACGTATTCAAATATAAGGGCCCAAATGCGCTACCAAAACGGGACAAGGCAAGATAATGAAGTGGCATGTATTTGCTTTGCGCACGCGCCCCTGCGTGCACATTGCCTTCAACTGCGAGTCTGAGCAATTTTTTTTTTTTTTGCAGAGCTCGCATAGTAAACGTCACGAATTTGCATGTTTTTGTTCCATGTCTTTGCTGGAGCCCAATCCGTGCAAGCACTTACAAGTTACAAGTAGAGATATACCTTTAGGAATTAAGCAATCGCACGTGCCGTATCACAATGAGAAGTTATGGTCCTATAATCCCAATCCACCTGCAAACTATCCAAAAAGGAATAACTGGTTTACGGCTGCATGCGTAATCAAGTCATCTGCAGCCAATTTTTATATTGGGAGTAAAAATATACTTCTGCTTCCCGGTCATTCCACTGCTCCAGACCAAGATGGAAGTACAAAGCCCACAAAATAATTAGCAGTGTCTTCTGTGGTTGCAATAGAAATGACTGTGCGTCATCTCTACTGCAAATATGAAAGTTGCACTTTTGTGCACACAGAAGGCACAGGAACAGAAAAGAGCCTGGCATCTGTCTTCTTCAAAGCGGACCTAAACGTGCACGAGCCGTACGGCATCTCTGACCGAACTTTATCAACGACGTCCGTGCTGCATGGTTCTTGGTTTTATTATACAGATCACCAGTACTCCAGATGGGTTGTCTGTAAGACACCATGGCAGCCCTTGCCTCGTTGCAAGTCACGAGCACACGTGTCTTCAAAGCTTAGTTGGTGTACCGAATTCTTAAAAAAAGAAGAAAAGAAAACGGCAGAGGCGGGTTATAGCCACGTTGGCCACGGCTGGGCAAACTAGCAGAGTAAGAGCCCACGGTTAAAACTGTCTTGTTGGAACTTGGTGAAGGGTGAACGCTACGCCCTACATTGCGTTCCGACAGCTTCGATATGCGCTACGTATATGAGCAAACCGCACACGTATTGGAGTGAAGCGTGATTCAGCGAAAAACCTGACACTTCTTCGCAGTAAACGCTCATTCCGACGACACGTAGTCACGTGCATCACTCCGTTGTTCCGATTGACTTGCAGGGGCCATAGCTTCTGCCGTATACTGACATGTTATACGCCCACTCGTCTTCCTGGCCAACCCAGCATTTCTTGCTGCATACACTAGGGTAAGCGACGCCACCAGAGTACAGGGTGTCCTAAAACATTTACACGGTTTTATTTCCGCAAAAATAAACTAGGCATCGTTGAACGCTCATTCTTCGCGCAAAGGTAGCGCTAGAGGTCACAACCAGATGCCAAAGTTTCAGCCCGATCCGATAACTTAATCAAAAGATATAAGTGATTTTCTAAAAATGTCAATGAGAAAATGGCGGCCGACGGAGTTTTCGAATACATGGGGCTCTATGGCACCAGAAACCGAAAACGGGCGAAAATGGGCTCCATATTCCCATTGAAATTTTCAGAAAATCACTTATAACTTTTGATTAAGTTATCGGATCGGGCTGAAACTTTGGCGTCTGGTTGTGACCTCTAGCGCTACCTTTGGGCGGAGAATGAGCGTTCGGCGATGCCTAGTTTATTTTTTCGGAAATAAAAACCCTGTAAATTTTCTTTTGTGACACCCTGTATAATAGCTCATACTTAACCATGAAGCCACCACTTCCAGGCCCACCCGATGGTTCTTTCTTCAGTCGCTAGATAACGTCAAACCAAACAGCATTGCAGGTTGCCCATAGCATCGAGCTTCAGTGGGTGCCTGGACACACCGTCATTTTTGGGAAAGCAAAAGCTGATAACTACGCTAGACTCGCTAGACTCGGTTTCACTTTAAAGGGGTCATGAAACGATTTTCCTACTTCTTCCTCCTTAGCTTTAATCCTCAACTCAAATGCGAATTGTGAAATCACGTGGTCGTGACATTCCTTCGGCACCGGTGCGATGACTCCTAGCTTCCACGGTGCTTCTTATGCACACCATAGAACTTGTCATTCCCCAGTGACGATAAGTTCTGTCAGGGCACTCATTGGCCACGAACGCGAATCCAAATATTCGTCGACGGATTGATTGTTGACGAGCGCATACGTCCGAGTGACGCAGTCCTCGTGTCCAATGCGTGAGCTGGGCTCTGCTGACGTCAGTTTGGCGCCGGTGACGCGCCTTTGGAACCGCGGATGTATCATAGGGAAAAGGCGGAGAGCTTTCGAAGGCAAGAAGGTACAAAATAGTCCGCTATATTTTCAAATGTTCGTACCGAAAAGCTGGCTTTTGACTTTCTAGCCTCTTTCTTTTGGCCAACTAAACGATATGCGATTAGTAAAGTCCCAATTTAAAATCATTCATCCCAACCCAAAATTCATTTCATGGGCCCTCTAAGTCCGAGCGCAGCCAACGCTTCGATCCGATGGAGCCACCAAGCAGCGCCAAAAGTGCATCGTCACTGTGCTCTTACAGCATGAACTTCCAGGAGATTTTAATTTTCCTCGGTAATATAGGTGCGTTGCTACGTTTCATTATCAAAGACTGCGTGAGCGCTTATGCAGTGTTGCCCGATTCAATGAACATGCCCGAACGTCTCTCTTCTACGCCACAGATGCTCGTCTCAACGTACCCTGGCACAAAGCTTTACCAAGATTGGTTCATTAATTTGCAGACCCCGGCTGAATGTCGTATTTGCAAAGCAGTTTCTCTTCAAACTACGAGTATATCGAACACCATCCCCGGTCTAAACTCAGCTCGCAAAACGAGGATCTTTTTTTTAATCTATATAATGAAGTTAGAGAGATTAGCCGCGAAGTATCTCCTGACTGGCTACTTTGGTGAGGATGGGGAATGAGAATAAGTTGGTGTAGGAAGTGTTGAAGGCACTCAAAAATAAAAGGAGATAAATAGAAAATTCAAATTGAATTAAAAAGAACGCGTACCAGTATTAGGGTTTTTCGTTGAGGCCTGTAGTTGACAGGTATCGCAGGAGAGCAGTTGTAGCCATTGTGGCGGAGGCTTCGTTTTCCCATGGACCCAGTAGTTTGCGTATAGGCCAAGTTCTTCACCGGGAGGCAGCTGAATATCCTCTTTCAGTTGTTACCGTTCACCTTCATTCAGGAAACAGACCACCAAAACGTGTCCTAAACCTTCTGTAATTGTGTAGTTAGAGAATTCTGGTGAATTAATTCTTCTTAAGCGGTATAAGTATCAGTTAGTGTATTCCACCTTTAGACGCATTCGGTGGAGCACAGCTTGGCCTCGTCGAGTGAGACCGCGAGGTACACAAAACGTTAGGTGAGGGTCGATGGCTCGTAAGTGTGTACATTGGTCAGTAGCGTCATCCCAGAGGAATGTGGCAAGAGTCTTCCCCAGTATGTTTACTATTCTTTTTGCGTCTGACATAGTAAATGGGGCTTGGATCTCGTGAATGCAGTTTTGAGCATTTGTTGCCACATCGTCAGCCATTTCGTTGCCTGGAACGCCGCAATGACTGGAAACACACTGGATGCATATTGAGTGACCTGCCCAAACAGCGTCCCAATGTAGTTTAAAAATTTGCAGTAATAGTTGACTATTTGGGCTTTTCTTACATGGGCGCTGGAACAATTGCAGGGATGTTTTAGAGTCAGTGATTATTAGCAGGTATCGTGAGGATGTACCTTAGGGCTTCACGTATAGCTACAAGCTTGGCTCCAGTTGACGACATCCTGTGAGAGAGGTTGTAACCAACTTTCATGGAATGCGCGGGAACTGCTATACCAATGGAGAGCTGGTTGTGGGTTGTGGAGGCATCAGTGTATATGCGACATAAAGAACAGTGTTCAAAATGGGTGTAAGACAAAGATAGCTGTCGAAGAGCGACATTGGGTAGCATCGATTTCTTCGTAATTCCCGGGATAGTACTGTATATTTTGATAGGTGGTAATGACCATGGAAGTGTAGAGAGTAGATTGTGATGTTGAAAAGATGTTGGTATAATGTGCGTGTGACCAAGGATCTCTTGCGCAATACGGCTGTTGAAGCACCGCTCCGGGAT
Source organism: Ixodes ricinus (assembly GCA_037355805.1). Taxonomy (NCBI): domain Eukaryota; kingdom Metazoa; phylum Arthropoda; class Arachnida; order Ixodida; family Ixodidae; genus Ixodes; species Ixodes ricinus. The sequence continues at coordinate 15,909 of JAZHYW010004857.1, forward strand.
ATTTGCAAGGTGATGGACGTGGTGTCGTGTAAGAAGCAGCAAATGATTCCGAAGGGTTTCTTGGGGACGAAGAGCTGCTATGGAAAGCTGGTGGGTGTCTGCTATATGGCGTTTTCAGATAAGATTGAACAACCATGTCCGGTGGTGACCAATTTTAGTTTTGATGAAAGAAAAATATTTTGCTTCCTCCATACGCCAAAAAATAATACCAAGACATGTCTTAAAAAAAATCCTTCGCAAAAAACTTTTGTAAGCACCCTCTCAGTCAAGTGCGCGTTTTGCGTATCGCGTGATGTTGGCATTTCCGGCGGCTTCCCCACAGAAAATGTTCTGCCTACGGGTCTAGAAATATTTAGTGACAAATTAGGCATAGAAAGGATTGACGAAAAGTATTAATCAGCGACTATTAGGGTCGTTATTTTGAGAAACAAAATCGCAAAGACTGCACATTGCGCTATAACGCTCTGGTAAATATATTTTTTTCTTTGTGTCTATAAAAGCTAAGGGCTTCAAACTTTGCCAGTGTGCTTCCCTGTAGTTCATCTTTGCATGAAGTATTGTTTTCCTTGTTAGCGCGAGAAACTTACAAGAATTGTTCACACAGGGGCATTTAACTCAACATGCATTCTTTTGAAAATCATGAGAAAAACAAAGGCTATGTTTAATATTCTTTAAACTCTCCGAAATTAACGTTTATGATATGTACTAACATAATCTACAATAACATAATGCAGTATTTATGTGGCTTTGAAGTTATAAAGCGAAAAATACTGCCAAATTGACGCTAACATAGTTGCCATAAATGGGGCGTGTACGTACCCGTTCTTCGCAACTTCATTAGTACTAAAAGCGTAAAAATGCTACGCAGGGGTCAGAAAAGCACAAATTGACAGCACAGAGGTGGCCGGTAGTTTTCAAGGGAAAATTCCTGATACATTTTCGTACAACCGACCCAAGAATGCCCATGGGCCGGAGCGACAGAGACGCGCCACCCTGTGACATGCTTCGCGGTGCCCGTTTCAACAGCCGGCGTGTAGCGTCTCCGTCTACGCGACGTAAAGGAAGCAACCGGAGTGACTTTGCAAACAGATCACCCTACAACATTGGCGGTAACATATTATATTAGGTTATATAGGAGGCATCACATATGCGGCGCCGTTCTATTCATTATGGTCGAGTCACAAGAACCAGTCCCGAGTTATGCTCATTGACGCACGAAGAGCAATCTTGGGGCTTCCAAGAAGTAGAAAAACGGACAGAATGAGGCAACTCATCTTTTTGCTAGAAATTGAAGACCTACTAGTGCAGCAGACAGAGACGCGCACGGCGCGTGTGCATCACACAGAGGAAGGCTGAGCGGTGGCAAGCTATATAGGCATCACGCTACTGGAGACCCTAAACCCCCTTCCTCCAGCAGGCACCGTGGGAGGTGATTAGCGCCACGCAAGGAGCGAAACCCCCACAAAGAAATATGGACCCGGAGCCACACAAAGCCTGTAGGTAAAGGTACGCCCAACAACACAAGATGGAGGTCAAGAAGCTGCTGGCCAGTCAGCACAACACAGTGGTGTACGTCGATGGAGCTACAAAGGAAGGAGTATGCCGCAGGAGCAGTCTTCTACAGAGATGAGGGGGCAACTCCCTTTGAAATTGCTACTAGCTGCGGACGAGGCACGGAGTTCACATCGGACATGGTAGAAGAAGCGGCTCTGCTGTTCACGCTGGGAGTATACGGGCACCTCCCCGGCAAGACGAGCAACCTCGTCATCTATACAAACTCCCAGGAGTCAGTACGAAACATGTACGAGCTCAAGGCAAATGCAAGCCCGACGGTACACGCCATCTTCGACACGGCGCTCAGCCTATACAGGAAGCACGGCAAAAGAATCAGTGTACGATGGGTCCCGGAACATCAGAAGATCTCAGAAAACGACATGGCTCACATAGCGGCACAGTGCAGGATGAGAAGGATTCCTCAATTGCCATCCCAACAGGCGTCCAACTGCAAAGAGTCAGTCGAACGGCCAGCAGACAATGGCATGCTACGACCTCGTCGAAGAGCTGCGTAGATGTCGCAAGATGCGAAAGATTCCGTTAGCGGAAAAGTGGGCAGCCCGAGGACTACCCGCTTCCGGCGGACACCTTCAAGAGAAAGGAAACGGTTCATCTTCGGCGCATCCTTACCGAAGGCGCGGTCACGCCAAGGCTCGAGTACCACATCATCTTTCGCAATTACGACGGACGCAGCATGCCCTCCGGACCCCCGATGTTAGAGATGCAAGGATCCAGAAACCTGCAGGTTCGACCATCTCCTATGGGAATGCCAAGCTCTACCCTTGTGCAGAGTGGAAGCCATCGAGACGCTACCCGAGAAAGAAAGACCCAAGAGACTTGTGGATTGTACGCACCCGCAGGGCGACGCCCAACGCCGGATGAAGATCCTCTAGTCGCTTCTGGACTTCGTAGCCAAGGTAGATCTGGGGGACTTTATATAAAAACACCCTCATGACCCATCGCACAGTCATCCCTCATCACCCATAATCACGCAAGAACGAGGCTGCGAGATCCGAGGATCACCGCGGCTCGGATAATCTTTTTATTCGTAGTTCTTGGCTATCAATAAACGTTGTCTACCTACGTACTCCTTTCTTTAGCACTAGTGTCCCCTTCTTCCATCTGCACAAAGATTGTCCTATTATAAAGTTAATCAGATATCCACTGACGAAGACGATTCCTGAGACCATTTAATTTAAGTCCTTCGAAAACTGCTGAATGAGTTACGTTGTCGAATGCGTCCCAAACATCGAGAAACACGGCTATTGTTATTTTGAGACGAAGTTTTTGTGGTGACTAGATCTATTACATTGTCGATGGAACTCCGTCATTGTCTAAAGCCGGTCATTGTATCGGGGTATAGTGACTTTGACTGTGAAAGAATTATGCGCTCCATGCATTTTCCGATGCAACTCGTCAGTACAATGGGCCTATAGGATTTCATATCAAAGGGAGATTTGCAAAGTTTGAGTACATGCACAATGCAGGCTGTGTTCCACACTTCTGTAACTTTGCCTGTAAACCAGGAAACAAAATATTTCTAAAAGGTACTGACAGCCTTCATGTCCAAGGTGTGCAAGCGTGCCATCGGTAATTCCGTCTGGTCCTGGTGAAGAAGATTAGTTTAGTAACGCCAGTACTTGCTCCAGTTCCTGGGCGGTAAAGATATAATCATCTCTCTTGGATATTGGTCAGCTGAATTTGCAACTTTCGCGTTTGCCAGACTGACGCTGGTCACTGCTGGCAGAGTTACTAAAGAAACGTAAACGTTTTCTGCCATGTGTAGAATTGACCTTCGCAAAACTATTGCGAGGGCATTGAATGGTTTTCTTTGTTGCGGTGCAAATCGCAGGGCACGCGCGATGTGCCATACTCGTGTCAGAGGAGCACAAGGATCGAAAAAAGCACAAACACCTCTCCATTTTTTAGAGTGCAGCTCTTAGGCGCCCGTTTTTGGCTTGAGCGGCGTCGGCGTCGCCGTGCACTGCTCGGTGCATTATGGGAAATGTCCCATAATGCACCGCGCGGGACCCTCGTGACGTCACGAGGGTGCCGCGCGGTGCATTATGGGACATTTCTCATGATGCAACGCGCGGGGAGGAGGGGAAGGGGGGAGGACGAGGGGAGGGGAAGAGGAGGAAGAAGGGGGGACGAGGGGGAGGGGAGGGGGAAGAGGAGGGAGGATGGAAGGGGGAGGGGGAAGGGGAGGAGGAAGGAGCGGGGGAGGGGTAAGAAGAGAAGGGAAGATGAGAGGAGGGAGGAGGAGGAGAGGAGGGGAGGAGCTTAAAGGATGAGGGGAGGAGGAAGAGGAGGGAGGAGGGGTATACCCTCCCCTGAGTAGCCTTCGCTCCTCCTCCTCAAGAGCTGCGCTCTAATTCGGCGTTGCAGGGAGTTGTAAACGTCTTTCTTTTTTAGATGCGGGAGCATCTCTTGCTCAGGTCTATGTCCCGCGGCGTCGGCGTCGTAGTCCGCACTCACACTACGCATGCGCAACTCTCCTCCTTCCCTTTCTCCAACAGCTGCTCGTTACTCTCTCCGCTCTCTCTCTCTACCAGCTGCGTGCACTTCGCGTGCGTTCGCTTCTACTCACACCGCGCGCGCATGCGCAACTCTCCTCCTCTAGTCTCCTCTCCTTCAAGTGTGAATATAAGCAGCGGTAGCGCGCTGCGCGCGTTCAGTTCAGCGCAGTTGACTCCACTTCACTCCGTTCTTCCGATGAAGTGTGATGGAAGCAACAGTCCCGTCAGTTAGTGGGTTGGCGCAAGCAAGCGTCAGCACCACCCCACAAACTAACAGCAACGCTACGTCCACTGAAGACAATGTCAAGGAAACCATGGCACTGTCACATCTGTTTGTTGGAGAGGAGGTAAGCTGTCAGCTATCTTTCTTAGCATAGGTTGCAGAATGTAACCTAGCATTTTTATGAATTCCCTTGTGCACAATTTTTCTAAGCAAATGTTTAGGCAACATTGGTGCACATACGCAATTGTGAATGTATCCATCTACTTAAAGTTTTTCATTTTCTTTTTTGTAATGGCAGCAAGCGTGTGGTACATTACAAACTAGCACCTTTCTTGCACAACAGATAGAGCCATGTTCCATGCTTGTACCTAGTTTTGCCTTCATCTAGATCTGAGTTGAGCAAAGTTATGCAGTTGGGGGTTACGTTTAGGAGCCGCATGGTCTCGGGGGAGCCAATAAGGCGCTGGTGGCACTGCTTCACATGTTCGACTACAACTTCGACAAGCAAGCTTTCTATTCACTGCACGGCACACTTTTCTAGAAAGGTACAAAATCCAGTGGCTGTCTTTTCTGACACACTGATGGTTGGGAATTTCATGGCCAAAAGTAGTTTCCACAAGATTATAACTATCTAAAGCAAAATATATTTGCCCAGCTGTGCATGGGAGATGAAGTAATTGCAGATAAGATCACACAAAGAGAATCTGGGCTCCTGTTGACTGATTCTGGCTTTTTTGCAATGAGCAAGCCAACGCAACGTTTACGTCTCCATGTGGAACCAGACTTCTGGCTAGCATTGTCGAAATTTCACGAATCGCAGAGATAATGCAGGTGTCCCTTTTGCACTGATGATCGTGCATATTTTGCAGTGCTAAGAAAGCAGGATTTACTGCCACTTGTCTAGGTTTCATTCTGTACAGGTATAATCAGGCCTGCATGGGTGGGGGCATACATCAAGTAACTATAGGAAATAACACTGGACCAGCTCGCTGGTAGATAGTTATATGTTAACTGTGATGATTTAGAGAAGACTATCAGACATGGTTCCTGCATTACATTGCATTGATTTTGTTTGCCAACTCAGGAGCAAGACATCTCGGCAACGCCGTGCGTCGTGCACTCTGGCAATGACGCCGAGGGGCTGACTTTTTGTACCTCGCTGTCGACAGGCAGCAGTTTCTGTCCGTGAAGAATGCAGAGGAGGGCATCGCTGCCATCATGGCGGCTTACTGGCGTTTTACTATAAAGTACTCGACAAAGGCAGCAAACACAGTTCTTGTACTAGAACGGTTGTTTGTCGGCCTCAGCAGCACTACTCCGAGGCCAGTTGTACGAAATTCCTCAACAAGGTCGCAAGAGAGTAAAATAATTGAGGCCGACAAACAACCTTTCTAGTACCAAAGGGATGCTGAACTGAGAATTGTATGGCACGAAACGAGGCAGGAGTACTAGGTGGGATGCTGCAAACCTTAGAACATAACTCATATGACGGTATCTTGTACAGATGGCTGTATATTTGGAAAATATGAGCATGATTGAACAAAGCTTGCGACATCTGTATTCTCCTCTTCCCTTCGCCTCTTCGCCGCACCATTCGGGCAGTTGAGGTCATTCGCAGGCGAGGGGGCAAAGTCACTAGGAGAAAAAGCGAGAAACTTCTGGGAGAGTCGTAATGTCACACGCCTTGCTGAATTATGCCTTTCTTTTCCGAAAATATGGTCATCCAGCTGAGATACATCTGCATGTGTGATGTTTTGGGGTCTGTAGCATCCCACTGTGTCCTTCTAGTGCCTTGTTTTGTGAAGTCAAATTTCAGTACACCACCCCTTTAACTTTTACCTTCCTAACTCGAAACTAAAAGAAATGTACCATATATTCCAGACTATAGTACACAAACTAGACATGTCTAAAAGTTGATATTTTACACCGTACGGTCTATGTACAGGTGTGGACTCTACAAGAATTTATGTTTCAAGATTGTTCATTATTACAAAACTAGTTAGGCCAGATTACCGTGTTTTGGATATTTTACGCTGGAATGGAGTAATCAAGACAAGCTCTTACCGTCAGTGTGTTTCCCAGGCTTTCAATACCTCACATCTGACATGTTGTTTGCTTGGGAGCCCGCAAGCAACCAACTTGGGTCAAGCTTAATCTTGAGGAGCTCTGCTATTGGCTGACGAGCGGGTCACAGAAAGTCCCCTGACATCCATCCGCAGATATCGCTTTTGTGGAGTTCTCCAGCCTGAAGTTTTCCTGGGGACTATACATTGAGTGTGGACTATCAAAGAAAATACTTTTTTTAGCCGAAATTTACCCTTGCGAATTATACACCGGATGTGGAGTATAGTCTGGGAAGTATGGTAGCTTGTTTTAAACTTTTAACCCCTAAACTAAAAGAAGTGTACTTTGATTTTTTATTCAACCTTAGGGTCCTAAATTAGTCTCATGTGCAATGGAACAAAACATATACACTCAAGACGGAAGGCATCTAGATTGCCCTTTTGTTCTATGTATTCATTTTATCAAGAACCATTGTGATGTACTGAGGTAATCTGTATTTATTTTTGTTTTTCCTTATCATTTTTGCTATCATCATAAGCTGTGATATTTAAAAAATATATTTGGTTATTTGTATCTAGGACATACGTGGTTATTTTGTTGTGCTCACCTTATAGTTCAATAAATAATTATTAATTTAGTTCGGCTTTTATTGACTCAATTTGTTTCTGGATTTTTACTAGCATCTAGGCCTATATATGTTGTGATATTTAATAGAATGCCTCAAGTATTGTATTTTGATATGTGTGTGGAGGACATACCTCATTTTTTTGTGCTCACATAATAGCTCAATAAATAGTTATTAATTTAGTTTTCCTTACAGTTTTTTTTTTCGTTTTATAACAACTTTTACTTACTTGCAGCTTTGTCACATGCTGTTTGTATGCAGCTGATGCCACTCGCCATGCCTTGGGCGAAAGTGTAAAGGTACTACGGCATACCAAGTATGACAACTCGTAACCACCTCAGATGCAAGGCAAATGACCGACGAGCCAGAGCAGGATGCAAGGACCAAGTGTCAGGCTTGAACAAGCTAAGCTCCTTGTTATTTATGTTTGTACCATACACTTTCTAACATTGCATAGTTTGCATGAGCAAGTGCTCATTATGCATGTGGTGCATATCACACTTCAGTGTTGGCAGTTTGACAATTGGACACTTTTAATGACACATTGAGATTGGTGGCAGACTCCTTCTTTAAAATGATGTTTGTCATTTTATACATTGAAATTTAAGACCATCGAGCAATCAATAAATTCAGAAGCTTTAGGCATGGAACAAATTCTGTGATATTTTTTTTATTTTCCTTCCAAATTTTGTGGGAAGTAAAACTTAAATCACGCAAGATTTTCTGTAACTTCCGTTTGCACATAAGTTAAGCATCACATTGAAATATTACCCTTTCTGCCATGCACATCGTGCCTTCATTATCTGACAGTGCATCTAATGCACAGCTTCTTCAAGTAGCATGTGTGCCGATGCATTCCACACATATCAAATAATGAATCCAGTTTCTGTAACAAGGACCTATGCTGGCTCTACTTCTGCATTCCTCCTTATTTCTTCAGTTATCCTGCTCTGCATACTTTGTGGTTTTCTGGTTGCCATACCTGGTATACTGAACCCAGTTTGACAGGTGCTGAGATACAGGGTGATTCATTCTCATCGAAACAGATTCTTGTAAAATAAAACTTCTGTTTTATGCAAATTATATTTTTACAGTTGAGTTATACTTGTCCTTGCAGACACTTTATACAATCAAGATGGCAGCTAAAAGTGGACTTATTACCTAAAATCAATGAATTAGCTTTTAGTTACTTGTTTGATGGCACCAGCACATATTGTGAAAATGGAGGCAGTCACCTTCTTAGACCAGCTAATTTTTCGTGAAATGAGCACTAACCTCAGAAAAAACTATTGAGAAAGATTCTTGGACACAAAACAGGTTGCCGGATACAATACTTTCTGGACCACTACAATACCGCTGCCTTTGGTAAAATAATATTTTCAATTTTTTTTTTGTCTGTGTGCTCATTTTAGGATTTATGAAAAATTGACTGGTTTAAGGATGTGACTGTCTTCAATTTCGCAACAGCTGTTAAACCAGTATTTGAAAAAGTTAATCAACTAATTTGAGATAATAGTTCACTTTTCGTGACCCTGCCCGTACAAAGTGTCGGCTTGGCTAAGTGCTCATCTGTAACGAGATCATCAGTGTAAATAAGAAGTTTTATTTTACAAAAGTCTATTTCGATTAGAATGAATCACCCTCGAGCACCGATTAAAATCAGCATCAGCACCCTTGGTTTAGGGTGCATTGCACCGTGCACCCTATACTACTTCACACCCCTATAGGGTGCTTTGGCACAGGGGTGCTCGTTTGCACCCTCAAAGGGTGCTCGTCCTGGGACAAGTGCTTTACACCCCTAAGGGGTGTAAAAAAGTTTAGTGTGTACGGCAACGAGAAGCGGCGTCCATTCGTCAACGTCGAGCGGCGGATGCTGAACTACGACAACGTGAAGCAGCGGCGGTTCGAGAACGTCGAGCAGCAGAACCTGAGGTTCGGGACCGTGAAGTTCAACGTAAACGTACGAAGCGAGCGGCGGAACCCGACCTTCGAGAATGGGAAGCCGCGTTGGTTCGTGAACGTCGAGCAATACGCAGACACACATCCTTTCATGCTCATTGGCGACTTTAATGTCAACGTCATGAAGAGCCATTGGATAGTTGAGTACATGTCCTCACACCACTCGCTGCAACACGTATCATACGACGACCGCAAACAACAGCCAACTACCATTCACGGCACATGCATTGATCACGTCTTCACCAATTTCAAGATCCACCCACTGCACCAAGATCCCCTCACGGTTCACTTCAGCGACCACAAAGCCATCCTCATCAAAGCAAAGTGCACACCTCAAGTACTAGACGCTGCTCAATAAAGACCTTCGTTAACCGTTTCACCTTCGTCTACGCAGTTAAAAAAATTACACTATCTTCCCGAGGGGAACCATGGGGTGATGCGGAGCATCGCGGAGTTTCCAACAACGTTCACGCGATGTGTGGTAACCAACGCAAGTTAACAACGTAATAACACGCAAGTTAACAACGTTACTAACAACGTTACTAACACCGTTAATAACACCGTTAATAACGATCCGCGATGCTCCGCATCACCCCATGATTCCCCTCGGGAAGATGGTGTAATTTTTTTTTTTAACTAGCTTGTTCAAGTGACGGCTTATATGTTTCTGAGATCGTCTATAAACCCAAATATCTTCAGGTAGCTTAGTGCACCTTGCTCGCCGTTCTGCACGCCACCGGATCGCACGTAGACGTTCGTACTCTGCATCTACCCATGTACGCGAAGAAGGAAGATGGACGAACCGCTTGGATTCACTTCCTGACTGTGGAATGATGGAAATAAACGCATTTTTGTGGTTTGTAACTTAGATTTTACGTTATCGTTAAAGCACGTCCAGTCAATGTATGAAACAGAGTTTTGGTTGACTCCGGGATGTAAACCATGGTAGTGTGATGTAGGTAGGTGTGTGGTCGCTGCCGTGGGTCTCAATGTCCGTAAACCAGGACGTCCGGGACGCAAGTTCACATGACATGAAGGAAACGTCTAGACAGCTACTGCAACGTGTGCCACGAACAAATGTCGGTGTCCCGTCATTTAGTACGCCAAGTTAGTAATCATCCACTAATTCTAGTAGTTCCCTTCCACGGCGTGTTGTTCTTGCACTACCCCAAGCTGCATTATCAGCATTAAAGTCACCCGTCACTAAAATTGGGGAGGACATTGTCTGGTAGTAGTACTCAACCGTCAGTTGGTGCAGGTCGAAAGAAACAGTTTATTTTCTTCTTTTTTTAGCTCTCACTTAGAAATTGAGAAATTGAATTGAGTACTCAATCTGTCAACATCAAAGAAACACGATGGAGCAACGTATGCGGCGATTACAGTGAGTGAAAGCTTTCCTTACTAACAGTGACGCTGACATACTCAATACTCGGATAAAATAAAATGTGACACGTTCATGTCAAAGGTGTCAAAGGCGTTTGAGTCCACTTTTCTGCAACGTGATGACATAACGTTGGCGAAAAGGAGAACCGGGGCACGGGTAATGTGCAAAAGACTAAACTTGGGAGGACTCGCCCTAGGAATAGACAAAAACAAAAAGTTGAGTTTTAGCCTCTTTTTTTTTTTTGCCAAAACACACAAGCCAAGCTTTTCACCGCGAGTTATAGTCTCAAAAAGTGGTACCTTGCAAAAGGCTCTGGCCGTCTAGCTGCACGCGAAGTTAAATATGCCGACTATAGATGATCCTTTCCGGATCCAGAGCTCGGATGATGTGATAGATGCCTTGGTAGGTCCTTCCTGCAAGAACATCCTGGTCCTTGGATTACTCTGTTGACATTAAGAATTTATATTATTCAATCCCCCAGGATGCGTTGTTGGCTTGTATAGAAGACACGATCGACAAGCATGGTGTTGTGGCATTTCAGAATAAAACGGGACTCAGTGTTGGCTCTTTTCTGGAACTTCTAACGTTCTATTTAAAATCCATGTTCGCTACTTGGGAGGAAGGCATTTTTATTCAGAAGACGAGAGTGTGTATTGGATCTTGTATAGCGCCGGTCTTAGCGACATTTTTCTGGTGGCTCTTGATAGAAACTTGGCTAGCAAGCTTGAAAAATTAGAGGGGATAATTACTTTTAGATTCGTAGACGATTTTTTGGACCTCTTGGACTGCAGCCCGGATATGTTCGATGAGCTGGTGTCTGTGACCCTCTCCATTTTCAGTGACTGTCTAAAACCCCCGTGCTAGCACATGAAGCTCCGGGGAAGTGGGGGGGGGGGGGGGTCCATTCTGTTCTTGGACTTGAGGCTTGACTTTCAACCGGCGCATGTATGCTGGACTGGCGAACCCAGAGGGAACACGTCAATACTGCCGCTCGCGTTGGCACACTCGAAACTCGTGAAGAGGGGAGTCATTAATGTCTGCTTCTTTAGCGCTTTAGCAAAGTCATGCGCTCACAAGATCGACGATCGCTTTAAAAATCAGGCGCTAAGACTCAAGTCTTCGGGGTAACTGGTCACCCTTCTATCAGCGGTAGCCGAGAACAGCCTCAAGAAGTTAAAGAACAAAAATAGTGACGAAACGATAGTGCAGAAGAAGAAAAAAGAAAAAGTACCTGTATTACCATACTTGCACAAAGCATCCCACAACCATAAAAGAGTGGGCTTGCACGCGGGGGTTAACGTCGTTTTTTCAGCCCCTGTGAAGTTAGCTAGCTTACGTAACAAGGTAAACTCCAATTTGAACACGACAGGCGGACGCAGCTGCTGAAGAAACACAAAACCTGCTACATTGATTATGTAGAAAAGGTCGTTTATTCCGTCTCATTATCATGTAGGCGTCACTATGTGGGTCAGACGGGCCGCTACCTGAATGCATGTTTGAGGGAGCACCAATATAACATAGATAGAGTCGTATTAGGGCACCTCGGTGTGCACAGCCGAGATTGTGACTGCATTCCACTCTTTGCTGGTTGTGCTGTACTAAACAAAACAAAAAAATCACACCAGAAATACTTGAGGCCCAAGAAATTGGTAGATTGGGGATGCGGTGTGTCAGCACCCTCTGTATCTTTGTCGGACAAACAATTACTGTTCCTCAACCAGGGATGACTAGTGTGAGATAGTGTGATGAGTGATGTCACAATTTTAGTCTTTTAACGATGTGCATTTTTACATCTTTCGTGACCTGTTTTTGTTGGCGCCGGTATATATGTTGAGCGACAACGAAAATAAATTTCAGTTTAAGTATCGCTGTGTCTATGTTTGTTGTTCTGTCTGTTGTCCTGTCGCCCTAGCTCTTTCCCGAACGTTCTAGGTCGAACGTTCTAGGTCGATGACGAGCATGGTAGATAAAGAGCCGAGCGCCGTATCGCCGATTCATCCACTGATTCTCTCTCGCGATAGCCAGCTGTTACACCGGCGAACTGTCGCTTGCTGCAGCCGCCTTCGACGCTCCGCTGCTGCTTTCTCGACGTGTGTTCTTATTTTTTTCGCTTCTGGCACAAGTTCGCCCTCATTAAAATTCTTTTTTTTTATTTGATGGAGTAAAAGAGAAACCAGAGAAATTAGTAGGTAGGTATCTCCTGCCTGGCTGCTCTGGTAAGGGTGGAAAAGAAGGGTAAAAAGATGCAAACAAAAAATAAAAGGCACGAAAAGAAAAAGATTAACATAAACTTATTTTACATGGAAGTTTCTTGATGAGACCAGTCGTGGTCAGGAATCGCAGAAGGGACTTTGTCGCAAGTGTGACGGTGGTTTCTTTTCTCCACGGTCCCAGTATTTTGTCGAGGGTGAGGTCTTCTTGAGGGGATAACTTAATATCTATTTTTAGTTGTGTCCGTTCAGTTTCATAGTCGAGACAATCCAGCATAATGTGTATGAAATGTTCTGGATTGTTGCAGTTAGCGCACTCTGACGAATTAAGTTTTCCTATGAGGAACAAGTACTTGTTTGTGTATGCAACGTTTCGGCGTATTCGATGTTGCACAGCTTGACGCCGACGGGTTCATTCCATCTTCTTCTGTTCATTTCGTTTTCTTCTGCCTCATTCAGTTTTCTTCTGCCTCGTCGTCTGTCATTCGTGAGGATATATAAACACAAACGCCTTTTTTTTTCTTGCGTTTCATTGTATTTTGTTACATTAAAGGTACTCTTTGAGTGCCATGCATTAAACAGAAGGGAGACGAAATTGGCTTCGGCCAAATGTAGATATAAAGAGGCACAAGATTGCGCAGTGTCGGCACAGACATTCGGACACTCCCATCGCCCTCTCACGCGCGCTTCTTTGGTTTCACTCAGCCGTATCCCAAAGCTGATGCACTCATTGTCGTCAAAGCCCTGCCGCATGAGGTAGAATCGAAACATAGAAAACGTCGCGACGTGCCGGCGATTGCGAGGAAGTCTTCGCGACACCGCTGCTGCAGAACAAACCCTTTGTTCCGCCCGAGCCTGTCGCCTCGACTCCGACTTGTGCGCAGCCGCAGTGGACGGCCATGATCAGTTGGACGATGACGGTCGCTACTCTTTGCTGCTTTTGCTCGCTCACTCCTGAGCCTCTTTAGCGAATCTCATTCGGAGCGGCGAGGAACGGGCTGCTACGGCCGGGGACAAAGGACCCGACGGTCGCATTGTTCCCGCTGCAGCCGGCCGCCGCAGCTCGCCGAACAAGGACGGCTCCTGGCTACGCTGAAAGCTCCTCGGCTTCTCCGGAGTGCTTTCTGAGCCTCCGGGCCTCTTTTATTTTCTTCCGAGAGTTTTTTGTTTAATCTAGACTATTCTCGGTGAAACCCGGGCACTCTAGCGCATCATAAAGGGTATTTATGGTTTGCACGCACAAGCTGCTTGTGACCCATAGCGGAGCCTGGTAATGAAGTTTTGTACAACTGGGCAGCTTGGCGTTGCTAAATGATAAATCCACTGGTGGCTTTGAAGCAACCTGAGAAGGGCTCTCCGTCTGCTCTGTCGCGCTTGCAAGATATGAGGCTAAAAGCATTTCAGACCAGCTCCAATCTACCGCACAAATTTCCCAAAAGTTTGTTGGGAAATGCATTTCAGCAGGGGACCTAATAAGCGTAACCACGCTGTGTGCAACGCCATGAGCGTTTAGCGCGATGGTCCTGAAACAAGTGGGCACGTCGAACATTAAAAAATGTACATCAAACATAATCTAGTTGAATACTTCAAAAACTCCAGCTCAATTGGAAGAGTCCACCGGCACATTAATAGTGGTGTTCCGGTACATGCAAGAACAAGGCAAATGTGGATACATCTGACCATACAGAGACGCAGCACCCTCTTCAGATTCTTGCCCGGCGTTCTAAAGTAGTCCGACGACCCCATGAAATTAGCGAGCCTTCTCTTATCTAGTAGGCATTGCACACCCAGTAACGAAGGTTTTGGCCCTATGTGACGCTCACAGGCGACCGGCAGCGGCAGCTATCTGAGCGATTAATAGCCTTGATTCATGAGCTAAGTTCCCCCTCACTTATAAGAAGAAGAAAAAAACCGCACAGCTTTGAGCCGTTGGAGCATTGTAGGCCATGGCAATATTTTGGTTCAGTTTAGCGAGGCATACTCGAAACATATATGGGCCTTGCCTTCATACATGGACAAGATATGGCTCACAATTGTTGAGTAATTACCATCACTTTTCATTCGCAGTCAGCATACACAAGAAATTAAGTCATTCTTGCAAGTTGCAACCCGACAAATGCTGCAGATTTCGCTATCTAGTTATTTAAAATCTCGGACCAGCATATTTCCACCACTGTGCAAAAAGCATGCTCACATTTTTGAACGGTGACCACGTGACCTTAAAAAAAAATTATTCAGCGTTTTTATCTTGATCACTACTTCTTCACAGCGACACATTTTAACATTACTCCAGAGAGGCGGAGAGCCGCACACTTGGTGTATATACCATTATTAATAACCCTTCACTTAAAGTGAAATGGGCTCGAAGGAGACATGCGACGATCGCACGGGCGAGAGTGGCTCCGCGATTCAACCTCAGCGTGCAGTATCCTCGGTAGAGCTCGACAGTAGCGCCTCAACGGCACTCTCTGCTGCATCCGCGTTCTCCCACAGCTATCTCTGTCCCTCCCACTATCAGTCGCACACTCCCGCCTGAGGTTTGCTAAATCCACTAAATCGCGGGGTCGCACAGACCCGCACGACCGTCACACCTTCCTTTTTATCAGACTATTATAGACCCTTTTCAAAAGTCAGAGCCACCTAGTGGCAGTCTTTGAAGCTTCAATATTTTCGCTCTAATGGCGGTGATAGGAAAACAAGATTTCCTAAATCAAGCACTGTCGACCTCGTGAATCGAAGGCGACGTACAAAAGCAAGATTGATAGGTTAAATTCTCCTCTTTGAGCTTTATGCTTTCAAAGACGCTCGGCTTTCGTAGAGTGGAGAAACTCTATAATGCCACCATTCTGCCTCATTCACACTGGCGGTTGAACCGCATTCGGTGAGCGGTTGCGACTGCGGCTGCTTAAAGATCCAATACAAATTCACGCACATTTGATGATAAAAACGAGCAGATCCGCTTTGCGGTTGCGATTCGAACGGCTGTGTGAGCGCAGCATTAGAGCGTCATGTTTGGCTCTGGACAAGGTGGATAGACTGACTTTTGAAAATGTCTATCATGCAGGCGAGACATTCGTAACCTATATGAAAAACGTGTTAGTCTTTACCTCCACGCAGTGTCAGTCCCAGAAACAATATGACGAAAGCGAGCAGCGTTCACACAATGCTCACCCCTTAGAAGCCAAAATAAGCAGCCACGAGATCTGGAGCCGATTATACGCCGAAAATGTTTGTTATAGCCACGCGCTGAGGCCTGGTTCACACTTACAGCTAATCCGCTGCCGCCGAAGCGGAATCGGTCGCGGCAATGCACAGTCGACGCTACGTCCGGCGGCCGAATTCTTCCAGATTCGGCCGCCGATTCGCAAGTGTGAACCAGGCCTGAGTTTGGCAAAGCACAAAGAACGCACTGAGTTCCACACATTGTTAAAGGGGCCATAAAATGATTTTCCTACTTTCGCTAAATACTACTCAGAATCACTCCCTAATGTTAAAACCGAAAAAACTTGTTTTAATTTTTCTTTCTAATCAAAGGCAGTCGAAAAAAAATCAAGAAATATCAGCCGGGGGTTTCGATCCGACAATTACGTCATTAAGCTTTGCGACGGCAAGACTGAAAGAAATAGCCCCCTTTTATCCATGTACCTTCACCGCGACAAAAAAGCTTCTGAAGCAGTGGCGGTTTGTGCGAGTATATACTTGAGCCAGACTAGGACCGGTACGCCTCTGCAAAGTCGTGAACATTCAAATCCGATATCTTAAGGCGGCGGTAACACGGCGGCCATCTTGAACAAGCCATTAGTTCAGCCACTAGATGATGGCACTTCACTCATCCGTGTGGCTAGAAAACTGGCCCGTGGCACTGATTAGAGCCACTAAATGAGCAACGCTTAGGGTGTCGGCACTCCGTTCCCCCATCTGCTAGTGGGCGCCGCCATCTTGGTTCTTAGTTCAAAGCAGACGCAACTCTCGATCGTCACAATTCAGAGATGCGACTTCCTCAGCTTTAGATGCAGTGTTAGGAAGCTCAAGTGATATTGTTTTGCTCTGGCGCGAACTCTTTTCAACACTTCTGAAGAAAGCGTTTCCTGCAATTTCAGAGAAAGCTTCAGATAACAGGCAACCATGATTTTAAGCACCAAAGCGATTTCGTTAGAGGCTCACAAGCTATTAGCTATTGCTTTAACTATTCAAGAATCAAATCAATCACTAAATAACGTTATCAAGCGATAAAGAACCTATATTGGACATGACTCGTCAGCATTTCGTGAACGAAAGAGCTTTTGAACGACCTAAACGTTTAAATTTATTTTCCTTCTATGCCAGAGCGCGGCCGACATAACAAGTCAATGAGGCTAATCCAGCCAAGCCGAAAAACGCTACGTCACGAAGTTCGACGTCTTCTAGTGTGTTTGTTGTCATCGGTTAAAGCAGTCAAGCGCAAACCATGCACCATGGCCCTGCGCTTTTAGTATATTTGTTTGTCATTGTGTACCTTTTAGTCTTTGACTGCATTTGGATTTATGATCAAACAAGCAATATAACTCTTTTGTCAAGACGGGTGTTCGGAGGAGCTCTCTACTCATCATTTTGATGATAGTTCGACTAAACTTGATTACCGATCATCTGACCTTATAAATAACCACCCCATTATTGTTGAAATAGTACGCCGAAGTCGAAAAATCCGCATGTTCGAGAAAAGTGTAAAAGCGTATTTTTTAACCCCAGTGACCTAAACTTAGGAATTGTTCCGCAAGTGGGTAGCAGATTTCAATGTGCTTTTTATAGTGTTTCTAATATTTTTTTCATTATTAATTAAGTCTATAAATAATTTGATGCTGAAAAAATATACCAATGTCTTTCATGTATCTTTATATATATTTTCTGTTTGATTTCAACAGAAATGGAGAATTTTACATTAACGCTGACATTGTATGTTAATGATTGTGATCTCAATGATGTCGATGTGAATGATTTCTATTTCAAACTTTTGTTGACGCTGATGTTAATTATTGTGATTACGATGCTTAGCTAATGTCAATATGATAATTTTTGTATAATTGCTTTTTATGCTCACACTGGCCGTGCCACCATTGACTGCTGTAAAATGGGGCTGAAGGCCTCGTCACAAGATTTTTTGTGTTCGTTTACCGCAGCCCCTCGGACACATGTATGTCTGGAAATAAATATTATTATTATTGTTAACTCATGCACACTTGTTGTCGTAATACCAAGCAGTCCGGGTCATAGAAAGTTCAATGTGTCTTCACGTTCCTACGACCGTCTGTAAGTTCATGTTCAAATGGAAAAACACCGTAGACCGTCTTCTCTTTTAAAATGACAACGAACCGTACACCACATGAAGGTATATGCACGCTATCTTCACGATAATTGCGATATGAAATAATCATAAGCCTCTAAAGACCTATAAACTTAAAGGGGCACTGAAGTCGATTTTGAGATCGTCCTTTTGTGGTGATAACTCCATCTAGACGCTCTAAGCATCCCAACAAACCCGAAACCACAACCGTGCGTAGCTTATTTCCTCGTTAAAATCGTGTTCAAAGATCGCGACACGCCCTTCTTGGGAAGAATTTTCTTCCGAGTGAAGTGGTCGATGAAGGGCGCTTGTCGGCGAGTTGCAAGCCATGGCTTCAACCCCGGAGAAAAAGAAGAGTCTTATCCGAATGCGTACCTATCAGACTCTCTTCGAAACGAGTTATAATAAAATCATTCGGAATCTGCGCGTATTGTAGGGCTATCATTGGTCCACACAATGTAGTCCGCGAGAAAAAGAGTCCACGTGTTTTTCTATTGCCCTAAAATGAATAAGCGGTTTTGTAATATAGGACTCTGTATATGTGGGAGCTAAAACATTTTAAAGAATATAAGATCAAAAACCAACTTTTTCAAAAATGACTTCAGTGCCCCTTTAATGGGTGTTGAGGCTGAATTGATTTAGTGTAAAGAGTAGATACAAGGGGATATTGAACATTGTAACCGGTAAAAAAACGCCCACTTGTTATGTCTGATGTACATGATTCGATTCTGCTTGAAATGTATCAGTTTCGGCGTCGAGCACCGCAGTTTAGGTTTACAATTATTTTGCAATACGAGATACCTCGCAACTGAAAATAGCGAGCAGAATCTCATTAGGGATCCTTAGGCCATTCACAAAAGCTATGCGATATTAGCGGGAACCAGAGGGAGCTGGTGCCATAACATCGAGTGCAGATTGAGCACACGTTCGCTAGGTCCGCATTTCGCAGCTTAGGATCTACAAGAAGACCCTATTAGGAGCTTCTCGTAGATCGTGCAGTGCGAATTGCGGGCAGACTTGTTCGTAGCGCGTTAAAAGTCACTTGTAGTCCATTACATTTTATAGACATTTTGTAACGCCTCCATTACATTTCTTGAGCTGTAACGATTCTGTAATTCAAAATATTTTGGGGTAATGAGTTACTAGTAGTTCATTACTTTTTCCACTTCAGCTGGGGTTTTCAAAATCAAAGAAATATTGTTCTACTAGAGGCAGCAAACTGGCATGCCTGTGGGGTTTGGTTTCAGAAAACGTTTCTTGAATTAGTAGCCACCCAGGGATCCGGCGATAGCTTTCATTTTAATTTCTTTTTCGGGAGCACCAAGCAGCGCTTGCAGGACCTAGAGGGTCAAGTTGCAGCGAAGCAATTGTCTGTTCTGAGCGTCTCATTTTCTGATTCCGGAACTGTTATGATTCCCCGACCATTCGTAGAAAGAAAACGGCAGGCGAAAGCGCTGACGTTACCTAGCCGCTCCTTTCAGAATGTAAGTGCGGATAGCGAACCTGTGGCTACCAAAGAAGGACACTTTTTATTTATTGCAAATAAAGATATAGTTTGACTAAGAAACTTGATGAACGTCATTGAAAACAACTATATGAATGAATATCCGAAAGATTTTAAGGGCTGTTTATACTCCGAAGTTGAGCGCAGTGAACGCAGTGTAGCACAGAACGCGCGCCTTTCATTGGCCGGCAACCAGAAACTCGATATCTGCGACCAATCAGTATCTGTGCGCGCTTCGCTACGCCACGCCCGTCGACGTTACGTTGGAGTATAAAGGGCTGTTTATACTCCGACGTTGAGCGCAGTGAACGCAGCGTAGCGCACAACGCGCGCCTTTCATTGGCCGGCAACCAGAAACTCGATATCTGCGACCAATCAGTATCTGTGTGCGCTTCGCTACGCCACGCCCGTCGACGTTACGTTGGAGTATAAAGGGCTGTTTATACTCCGACGTTGAGCGCAGTGAACGCAGCGTAGCGCACAACGCGCGCCTTTCATTGGCCGGCAACCAGAAACTCGATATCTGCGACCAATCAGTATCTGTGCGCGCTTCGCTACGCCACGCCCGTCGACGTTACGTTGGAGTATAAAGGGCTGTTTATACTCCGACGTTGAGCGCAGTGAACGCAGCGTAGCGCACAACGCGCGCCTTTCATTGGCCGGCAACCAGAAACTCGATATCTGCGACCAATCAGTATCTGTGCGCGCTTCGCTACGCCACGCCCGTCGACGTTACGTTGGAGTATAAAGGGCTGTTTATACTCCGACGTTGAGCGCAGTGAACGCAGCGTAGCGCACAACGCGCGCCTTTCATTGGCCGGCAACCAGAAACTCGATATCTGCGACCAATCAGTATCTGTGCGCGCTTCGCTACGCCACGCCCGTCGACGTTACGTTGGAGTATAAAGGGCTGTTTATACTCCGACGTTGAGCGCAGTGAACGCAGCGTAGCGCACAACGCGCGCCTTTCATTGGCCGGCAACCAGAAACTCGATATCTGCGACCAATCAGTATCTGTGCGCGCTTCGCTACGCCACGCCCGTCGACGTTACGTTGGAGTATAAAGGGCTGTTTATACTCCGACGTTGAGCGCAGTGAACGCAGCGTAGCGCACAACGCGCGCCTTTCATTGGCCGGCAACCAGAAACTCGATATCTGCGACCAATCAGTATCTGTGTGCGCTTCGCTACGCCACGCCCGTCGACGTTACGTTGGAGCATAAAGGGCTGTTTATACTCCGACGTTGAGCGCAGTGAACGCAGCGTAGCGCACAACGCGCGCCTTTCATTGGCCGGCAACCAGAAACTCGATATCTGCGACCAATCAGTATCTGTGTGCGCTTCGCTACGCCACGCCCGTCGACGTTACGTTGGAGTATAAAGGGCTGCTTATACTCCGACGTTGAGCGCAGTGAACGCAGCGTAGCGCACAACGCGTGCCTTTCATTGGCCGGCAACCAGAAACTCGATATCTGCGACCAATCAGTATCTGTGTGCGCTTCGCTACGCCACGCCCGTCGACGTTACGTTGGAGTATAAAGGGCTGTTTATACTCCGACGTTGAGCGCAGTGAACGCAGCGTAGCGCACAACGCGCGCCTTTCATTGGCCGGCAACCAGAAACTCGATATCTGCGACCAATCAGTATCTGTGTGCGCTTCGCTACGCCACGCCCGTCGACGTTACGTTGGAGTATAAAGGGCTGTTTATACTCCGACGTTGAGCGCAGTGAACGCAGCGTAGCGCACAATGCGCGCCTTTCATTGGCCGGCAACCAGAAACTCGATATCTGCGACCAATCAGTATCTGTGCGCGCTTCGCTACGCCACGCCCGTCGACGTTACGTTGGAGTATAAAGGGCTGTTTATACTCCGACGTTGAGCGCAGTGAACGCAGCGTAGCGCACAACGCGCGCCTTTCATTGGCCGGCAACCAGAAACTGTGCGCGCTTCGCTACGCCACGCCCGTCGACGTTACATTGGAGTATAAAGGGCTGTTTATACTCCGACGTTGAGCGCAGTGAACGCAGCGTAGCGCACAACGCGCGCCTTTCATTGGCCGGCAACCAGAAACTCGATATCTGCGACCGATCAGTATCTGTGTGCGCTTCGCTACGCCACGCCCGTCGACGTTACGTTGGAGTATAAGGGCTGTTTATACTCCGACGTTGAGCGCAGTGAACGCAGCGTAGCGCACAACGCGCGCCTTTCATTGGCCGGCAACCAGAAACTCGATATCTGCGACCAATCAGTATCTGTGCGCGCTTCGCTACGCCACGCCCGTCGACGTTACGTTGGAGTATAAAGGGCTGTTTATACTCCGACGTTGAGCGCAGTGAACGCAGCGTAGCGCACAACGCGCGCCTTTCATTGGCCGGCAACCAGAAACTCGATATCTGCGACCAATCAGTATCTGTGCGCGCTTCGCTACGCCACGCCCGTCGACGTTACGTTGGAGTATAAAGGGCTGTTTATACTCCGACGTTGAGCGCAGTGAACGCAGCGTAGCGCACAACGCGCGCCTTTCATTGGCCGGCAACCAGAAACTCGATATCTGCGACCAATCAGTATCTGTGCGCGCTTCGCTACGCCACGCCCGTCGACGTTACGTTGGAGTATAAAGGGCTGTTTATACTCCGACGTTGAGCGCAGTGAACGCAGCGTAGCGCACAACGCGCGCCTTTCATTGGCCGGCAACCAGAAACTGTGCGCGCTTCGCTACGCCACGCCCGTCGACGTTACATTGGAGTATAAAGGGCTGTTTATACTCCGACGTTGAGCGCAGTGAACGCAGCGTAGCGCACAACGCGCGCCTTTCATTGGCCGGCAACCAGAAACTCGATATCTGCGACCGATCAGTATCTGTGTGCGCTTCGCTACGCCACGCCCGTCGACGTTACGTTGGAGTATAAAGGGCTGTTTATACTCCGACGTTGAGCGCAGTGAACGCAGCGTAGCGCACAACGCGCGCCTTTCATTGGCCGGCAACCAGAAACTCGATATCTGCGACCAATCAGTATCTGTGCGCGCTTCGCTACGCCACGCCCGTCGACGTTACGTTGGAGTATAAAGGGCTGTTTATACTCCGACGTTGAGCGCAGTGAACGCAGCGTAGCGCACAACGCGCGCCTTTCATTGGCCGGCAACCAGAAACTCGATATCTGCGACCAATCAGTATCTGTGCGCGCTGCGCTACGCCACGCCCGTCGACGTTACGTTGGAGTATAAACGTACCTTAAACGTACCTTTAAGCGCGTTGTGCGCTAACGTTACCACTCAAATGACGGGCGCAAGGCGGGTGGTTCAAAACGTGCAAGAAACCAACAACAAAACAAAAATACGCGCGAGCGTGTCGAATTTAAGGGAAACTGAAGCGGTTCTGTATTTAAGAAAAAACACTTCAATGGCATTCATTCGCCCTCCAGGATCACGACTATCGAGATTATTTTTCAACTCGGTGCACGGAGGCTGCATAAATTAAATTTTAAAGTACCGCCGAAGCCCCTCCTTTCTGGGGCGTGACGTCACACTAGGAGTTTTCGGAATCTCTGCTCTCGCGCATCTTCAGCGCCTGTCAAAGCTATGCACGCGCACTTTTGCTATGCTCAAAAAGGTCAGAAGAAGCCTTCACGGCTGGGGTCAGTGCGAAAAACTATACCTGTCAAGCTTGCAATTGCACGCGCTGCCCACACGTACGGCACGCGCTTGGCGGCCCAAAGATCCTAGTATGACGTCACGACTGGTCGGAGGTTTTTCGCGTTCCCTCGCGTTTAGTTACATGTTCGAGGAAAATGAACGCGGTATTCAGATTCACGGGATAAATATTGGCCAGAATTCACCTCTAACTCGTTTTTTTCAAGAAGTGTTTCAGCTTCCTTTTAAACGCATTTTTGCGACTCTTGAAGAACGAAGCACGCGCACCACGTCTTTCTAAAAATTGGGTTGTGTGTATGTTTATACAGCGTAGAACTTGGTCTGCCTCAACGGGCGACAAATCTCCCAGCTGTAGATGAGCAATTTAGCCAGTGCAGTACAACCGCTAGCCTGGGTTCTTTAACGTGCATCACGCAGTAGTGATAAAGGCCGCCCACACTAGCGAGAAAACGCGCGCGGCGCGCCGATCGCGTTGAAAACGCGTTCCGCAAAATCGGTTGAGCGCGTGAAATCATGCGTTCGCTCGAATGCTTCAAGAGTGCGCGAGGCCTCCTGTGCTGTCACGTGACATTCGCCGCGATCGGCGTGCCACGCGCGTTTTCTCGCTAGTGCAAGCCGGTACGATGCTCATCCAGATCGAAACGGGCAGGGTGAACCCAGGATCCTGGGTTCTGCAGCGTGAGATTTCGCTCCACGTGCTCCGAGCTGGTGTGCCATACTTCGTCTCACCTTAGCATGGACTATTGTTAGCCGCGCGTGCCAAAAGCCCAAGCTAGTTGCTTTGGATGAAGTCTCGGCGGCTGCACGAGCGCTTGTGCAGAGAGTGCTCCAGTCAAGGCAGTCGAAGCTAGCCGCTCGCGCTTGCACAGCCTTCGCAGTTAGTCCGTGCTCAGGTGAGATGAAGTATAGACCACTCGGTCACGGATCCCCCGCGTCTTTCTACAATTGACTAATTCAGTGGTTGCCAATGACGCTTAGTAGCACCACTAGCTCGGTTGCCACAGAGCAATATATTTATTTTCACTAATTCAGAAGTAAATTAACAAGCTCGACCTAATCACTTACTTTATCGTGACGAGAAGACCCCTATGTTATGACCCCCTGCCCGTATAGTGGCCGCATTAGTGTAGCTTTCCAGGCTCTTATGAAAACAATTTGGACCCTTTAAAATATACACCATATCTTCCTCCATAAGTTGGAGTTAATATGCTGCATTCCTCATAGAACGCAATTCTGCATATGTCTGTTTGATCGATAGATCAAAATAAACTGCAAGGTTTTGTGTTGCTGTAATACGTTAAAAAAATGTAACGCGGAAAATAATCTAAATATACTTTCTGGTAATTTTTTCATTACCTTTAGCGGGCTGTAATTGGTAATTATAATCAATTATATTTTCAGTAAATTAATTGTAACTGTAATCAGTTACTTTTTTTTCAGTAATGTATACAAGACTTACTGCACGCCCCGCGATCATGCGCTCAGTCTTTCTATACATGCGACCGTGACGCACGCGTTTTCAGGGAATGACATCCTGACGTTCCGCATTTCGCGACTCCCATATGCCTACTTGTCTGCGTGTGCCGAAGAAGATCGGAGAATGGAAAAAGGCTCTTCTGCTTCCCGTCAGGCAAGAACACCACTATGAAGCGGAGGAGTGTTTGGCTTGCCATTATTAAACGAAAGAATTCCAAGCCCCCTGCAGGAAGCAAGCTTTGTGGAGGTGAGTGTACTTCACTGATGTTATCCGCGTATAGCCCGTCACCTCGAGCCGATCAGGCTGCTTCGACTGAGCTTGGTTCGGCACGAACGATGCTTGAAAGAACGGCTGCTTCTAATAGAGATTTTAGTAGATCGTTCCGATGACTCCGATAACCATACCCGATACTCTGCCTCCGCCTTTGCGCTTACATATATAGTATCGTTATCGGGGGTATCGGAGGTATCGGAACGATCTACTAAAACTCTCTAATAAGAATTCGATTGCAGTGCTTTCTATTCAAATCGTTTTGCTTTGCATGAAGCGTAAAAAAAACAATGTAAAGAATAGCTCTGTATGCAAAATTTGAAGCACGAATGTCCCGGGGACTCATAACGCAATGTAAACCAACAGTCTTGTGTGAGTTGGCTTGGCACTCAAACAGTTGTTATTTCAGTTTTTTTTTTTTTTGCTTACATTGCTGTTATTTTTCTTCTGTAACACAAAACAAAACAAAACAAAAAATAAAAACGTAAATTAAGCCATGTCGTAAATAACCGTCAGATCTATTTCTCTGAATTAACCCTTTAGAAAGACGGCGTCGAGCCCTGGGAATCCTCAGGGGGAATTTATTGTTGAACTTCGCTGCAGGCTCCATCTGGCCAGAACTTCGCTGGAAGCTGTCCCAAGAGCTTGCGACTATGTTTCAATCTATCCTGTTCCTCTCCAGTTCTGAAACTTTTCTATGTAGTTGCAAATAAGTCGATAAAATGCTGCTTCGTTTATACGACGCTCTTTTGAATGCTCATAAAGCATAGACAAAGAAATGCCAGCGGCTTAATGTGATGACAGAAATAAGCGGCTAATCTCTAAGCGATGAACTTCGCCACTTCAATAGGAACACGACAGGGACTGCCGTCATGAAGATAATCATTGATCGTTTTGGATATTTAGACAATTATAAATGACTCATCTTAAAATAAGATATTTAACGAGTGCAGTATGACTGCTAACCTGGGGTCTTTAACGTGAACCACAGTGTAATGAATACACGAGTAAAGCTAGACTACATTGTTAATGATATCGCAAATGATTTGAAGCGGCTATCCTCGGCGACACACTCTTTCCTGAAAGATCTGTCGACAACGGCAACGACGCGTTACGCGTACGGTTATTGTACAGTGTACTACGCAAGTATCCCAAATAGCGGCACGGATATGGATGAATTTGAGCTCCACGGCACAGATTGAAATAAAACGTGCACTTTTATCCCTGAAGTTACGTGGCAACAAAGAAGATTCTTGGTCAGTGACGTTCCATGCGAGTATTGATACTCGCACGCAACGCCACTGACCCAAGTATAAATGGGGTACGCTAGTTGTACTACGCTTTTGTAAAGCGAGAAACATTCCTACCCAAAATAGCCGCACGGCCCTTTTCAGATTAGTTTCTGGCAATTCTATCCCAGTTCTACAACATTCTACGCTTCTACAACAACAAGAAATTTCGCGCGATGAGCGACGACGAACCAGGTGCCTCTTATCGGAAAAGAACGCGACAGCGAGAAGCGCATAGAAGCACGGGACAGGAACTGATACAACGCCTCCCTATGTTTGTTCTGCAGTCTATCTTACGCGGAACACTTCTGATGACCTGTCCTTGGCACTGAAGAGGACTTGGCTGCCGGAACGAAGGCCGCCGAGGGCGACTGCGAAACCACGTGACGCCATTGCGAAGACATGTTTACGGCCTTCGATACAAGTGGCGTCAAACTGTGTACTGTATCGTTCCCTTGGCATGCTTCTCTTCTGAGTGTGTGGACTCCGGCACCGTTAGTTCTTCCCATTGACAGGGCTCGGTAGCAGGCAGTTCCATTCATCCCGAGTCAGCTGAATAGCCCAAAAATAACCACCGGTCCTTATGCTTTTTTTTCGTCTTGATCGTTGCTTTTGGGAACGAATGCGACGTGATGATGAAAGAGAGATTTATTGCCTGGCGTGAACCAGGCGCTATTAAAGGCGGTTTAGCCCATTTCCGCTCCAGATATGTTTTCATTCTAATAGGGGGCTCCAAGCTTCCCATTTGATACACCTGCCAACTCCGGGTGTAATGGTTTACAGTCAGCTATACTTCCTGATTTTTTGTTTCATTTATATATTATGTAATACAGGGTGCTTCATTTTATCACCTTCAAAATTCTGCACAGTAGGCTGTTATTGTAATCTTTACCTTCCCAACTTTACGCTCTTAAACGGATTGGCGCAAAAGCGCATTTACGACAGTCAATCCAAACAAAAAAGGGATATTGAGCCGTTGGGGCTTGTTATGCGACACAGCACATATGCTTTGCAGCAGCTATGCATGGGCGCACCGCCATAACCGACCTTCAGTTTGTGTTTGCTCTTAGTTTGATGACTTGGCTCCATCATTACCAAGCAGAACAGGTTATTGCCATTTTAGATTCGACTGTGTCCTTCTCCCCATGCATTGGCCTTTGTGGAGGCTCGTCAACGGACGCTTCAGTTGCTTGGTATCTCGATAAGACAAGAGAAGGTAAGCAATGGCGACTGTAATCTGGCGCGCGTGCAAGGTGTTCATAGCAAACAGAGACATTATGCATTGTATCTACTTCAGGGCCTCTTCGTATATGTTTAAGAGTTTAATTCTTACTATCGCAAGATAAAGACTGACGTCAATGAGCACGAATTATGGTGTTGTGTTATTTTCCCAATTATTCCTGGCTTGACTCCTATTTCTGGTTGTTACTGCCTTTGTTTTCTCCTTTCCTTATTCGAATGTGATCCCGAGACTACCTTTTTTCGTTTAAATCATTTATTTGTCGCTCTAGTGAACTTACCGGGTATCTAAGGTCGTAGGCGATAATAACATTTTCGTTTTTACTTCGTTTTTTGTTGTGTCTTATACATATTTCGTGTGGTTTTTTTTTTTCATTTAGTAATTTGGATTAAAACGTCTTGGATCGCCACCGGCAGGTCAAATGGCCAATAAGTCAAAATCTAACACGATCTGACCGGATCCGGCCCAGCCCGTCACGCTGCGATCGGATTTACCTCGACCTAACCCAAACCCCTCCAGTCCTATTCGATGGAGAGCTGGCAACCTGACCTAGTTTAAACTGCTTTCTCAAGAGGTGGGCCTGAATTCCATCCAAGTGAATGAACCCTCTGGTCAAGCCCTGCCATGATCCGATTGGGACCGGGTAGGGTCCGGCGAGAGCACGATAGACCCTTTTCGAAAGTCCACGCCAACGCCTGTCCGCTATTGCCTAATCACGTTCTCTGAGCATGTAAAAAAAAATTGGGGTGTGTGTATTTTTATTTAGTTTAGAACTTAGTCTGCATCAACGGGCGACTTGTCTACCAGCTGTATACGAGAAATTTAGCCAGCGCAGTGCAACCACTAGCCGGTCTTTAACGTGCACCACGCTGTAGATACACAACCGCACTCAGTACGATGCTCATCCAGATCGAAATGGGCAGGGTGGGGATTGAACCCAGCATCCCTAAAGCCCCTTCATGTTATAAAAGTAGTTCAATGTTCGTCGATGCACGAGGCACGTGCAACGTGCAGCCCCTGAGTAAGATCATGGCGGCACAGTGCAGCACAGAGCTTGATTTCAGGCGCCATGTTCTTCCCAGAAGTGGCGCGCAGCGAGTGTCTTGAGCATTTCCACAACAATGAATGTAGCCACGCTTCCCAGGATAGAGGGTCTTTAAAGGGGCGATGCAACAATTTTTGCACTTTGCGCAAATACCGCTTAGAACGGATCCCTGATATTAATGACCTATGAAACACGCGTTCGTTTTTGACCCCACGCAATAGAAGTCCCAGAAAAAAATTAAAGAAAAACGAGCAGCGTTCACCCCCTCAACTCGCAGCCAGAACAAGCGGCCACGTGATCTGGAGCCGATTATATGCCGCCAATGTTGATCATAGCCACGCGCTGGTGTTGGCAAAGCACAGGACACGCGCTGAGTTCCAGACATTGTTATGGCTCGGCTATTGTCGTCGTTGCAGCGACTGGACACGGGCCACTACCCGAATGCTTCTCGAGCTAGTAATTATCACGAGTCCAAATCGAGTGCCCACGCAATGCTCGGGTCCAATCTATGAACCGCATTCAAATATCGTCACTGGAGGGTACTGCGATCCCCACGTTACGTCATCAAATTTTGCAAAGGAGAGATTGAATGAAAATGACCGCTTTTCTCCTTGAAATTACACCGCAACAAAGGAGTTTCTTGGCCAGTGGCGTTGCGGGCGAGTATCCTTGAGTCCCAGTAGTGCCAGTAAGCTCGTGTAAAGTGAAAAACGTTCCAACTGAATATCGTTGCACAGCTCCTTTAAGCATCCCTGGGTTATGCAGCGCGAGCTTTCGCTCCACGTTCTTCTATCTGGTGTGCGCTAACCCACTCAACGCGAGGTACAAAAGAGTTGAATGATTTGGAGACAGTGCCATAAACTTGCTCGTTCCGTTGCGGACAATCCTCGAGCTCACCGCCCGAGCTCTGCCCCTTGTGATCCTCGTCTTCTTCTCCCTTGGCCCCCGCAGGCCCGTGTCCTCGACGACCACTGTAGCAGCGACGGGCGTGGGGCAAGCGCAGACTTGTACATGTTAAAGTCTGGGCATGCGGACATCGACGGGCGCTGTGCGAACGGCTGCGGGGTCTTAAATGGAGTTTGTGGCGGCGGCGTGGCCCCCCAGGGTCCCCGCCGCAAGCAGGCTTGACCCGTTCCGCGCTACAGGGCAGACAGATGAACCAACTCCCGCCGGGCTCGGTAGGGCCCTGTCAATACCGATCGGTTCCACTACCATGCCTACTCCGGGATGACCGCATCTAGGGTTTGGTGCCCCGCGAGTCGGACCACCGGAATCCGGGATCGGAGCATTGGCTGACCGGGAAGCCCAGCGGTCGTTCCAGGCGGACTTTCTCTTCTTGCATATCCGCTCGCATTGGTCATAGTCATAAGGTCGGCACTCCAAATTTCAAAACATATTTTTCTTTCAATATTCTTTCATGCCTCAAACGTCTTTGGATTGGAACCCAACCTTCCCGCCTCGATTGCCAACATCACTGATATTGTCCTGTTTAAGAATGTTCTTACCAATGCGTGCACATTGTAAATATTTATAGCTCACTCCTCTTCAATGTATTTACCTTTAGGGTATTTTGAAATAAATGAATAAATAAAGAGAACAGTGTTAAAGGCGTGCAGAATTATTCCACTAGTGCGCCATCCTCTTGTAAAGGCCCGAATGCTGTCAATATTTTCTACGAACCCACTGCCCACCACCGCTGGTTTGCGCTTCGGGGCCGCGCGCAAGAAGTCGATGGAGCGGGACGCCCTCATCTCCTTCCGTAGTGTCTTGTTCATTCTCGTCCTAATCGCGAAGGAAATACCCTTTCAAATCGATGACGTGAACGCGTTCAGAGTGCACCTTCCTACTAAGCCGATTGAGTCCGTAGGTAAGACGCGAAATTCGTGTCGTTATTCTTGCAGGTCCCCTCCCACTTCTCAGCGAGGCAGCGAAACCACAAGGTGCGCTGCTCAGTTTTGGATTTCTCGTAAGACTACGTCCCCGACATTGAATTCAGGTGACGATGACTCTTACTGTAACGCATCGCCCTCTCGGATCCTCGCGGAATCGACATCTTGTGGCGGTGGGCCAATAACGTCGCAGACGACGACCTCCCGAGGAGTAGCGACGCACCACCGGCCACATCAAAACCGGAGGCTCGCGCCTCTCGCTTTGCTATCTGGCAAGCCGGGCATCTAAGATTGTACCGGAATACGTCCCGCCCTCAGTCACGGCCAGGTCACGGCGCGATATAACTTTTGAAAGTCTTGCCTCGACTGCTATGACCAGCCAGAGCGGAGTCGTGAAGTACATGATAAACCTCAATTCCGTTGCTTTCAGGAATCAGGACCCTGAAGGAAACTCATTACCCCCTCTTCATTCATCGTTGGGATGCAGCGAAGCCACAACCTGTCTTCGCCCAGCAGAGTGAATCCAAGTGCTCATCAACTCGTCCGCCAGCATTCTCGGTGTTAACTGCAAAAAGGGCAAACGGCGCGCAAAAAACAGGAACAAAGTAGAGAAGGTGAACGCAGGACAAGCGCTGCCTGTCTTGATTATGTCTTCACGCTTGTCCTGCGTTTCTCCTTTTTGGGGCGCCGTTTGCACTAACTACCCCAGATCGCCACCCTAATTCAGTTAACTGCAATTTATGCAAGTTTTCTCAACACCTGCTGACAAAACCCACCTGCTTTCTGTCCCTCAACAACCTCTTCCTTGCCTACCGCTTCACCCCAAGTCACGATACTCTACTCTTCCTCTCGTGCTGAGTCCCAGAACTTAAACGGATAAGTGCTGACTGTGTTGTCTGTGCTTCCGCGGTCCTTGTCTAAAAGCGCAATTATGTTTCCTAGAACTGCCACGATACCCGACCTGGGAGTCCGCAGTCTGTCCTGTCACACGCAGCTGGGCTCAAAGGTGTCCTCGCCTGGCGGAGGGGGACTATGTACGCATCCAGGTCCTGTAGGAAATCGCGGACATATTTTCCATCAGAGTACTTTAAGCGTATAGACGACGGGATGTTCAACCGTGGTCGTGGCACAGACGTAAGCCCGGCATTCCCAACACCCACGAAAGCGTCTCGAACATAACCGCCATAGCGCGCGGTGAGCTCACCGACGTCTTCCATGTCCTCCGCCGGAGCTAGAGTCCCAGGCTCCGACAGCGTTCGGGAGCCCAAGACTCCACTCACCGGGACACGCTGGGCGACGTCACGCAGACCCTCGCTGAGCCTCACTCTTTGACGAAGCCTCCCTATTCGCTGCCAGCGCTTGACCTTGTATCGACGGGCAACGTGGGACTCTCACGATAACGATTGTTCAGCGAGTTAGGTGGCGTCATTTGCCCAAAAAGATCAAGGAACGAGTCGACGTTACTTCAACAAGCTATGACCGAGAGCGAGGGCCGGCTGTTCTGGGCCCCGCGTTCGAGCGCCAAATAATGTGGGTGTTACGCCAACGCCCAATCAGGCCTCACCTCGACCGTCCAGAAGCAAGGTACAAAAGATTTACTGTCCATTTGGACTATTGGGGCAGCGCTAGTCCCGTTCACACTATGCCATTTCTTGCGTTAAGTTACGTTACGAACTCTTACGACAACTTACGTTACAGGCGCGCTTACGATCTTCGCGTTCACACTGTACCATGCCGTCCGCCGGTGGCAGAACCAACATGAATCCCTCTCTGTAATGATTACGGCCAGCCACATAGCGCATCATCCAACATGGCTGCCATCCGCGGTGCCCGCTGGTACACCGCTGGCCTCGCTTTGATTGAAAAAAATGCGATTGCGCCTCTGAGAAAGGTTAACGGGCAGCATAGCTTATGGCTGAAAGGGGGGCATACCCACGTTTTTTGAAGTTGGCGACTTGTACATGTGTGCGATTGTGAAGGCTCGTGATAAAGTGAAAATCACAGACGATATCAGCGGTGGCAGGCGGCCGAGTACTTTGTAGTCTTTTCGATGTACAGAGGTGGCCATTAGGTTAGCAGTTAGATCACTTCAATGGGCATCTATTTTGTTCTATATCCCATTTTATGACATCTTTAGGTTATCACTGAGTCCCGATTGGTTGAACGTAAGCGGTCGTAAGAATTCCAGAAGAAAAGTTGAGCCAAGCCCAACTCCTTGCATTACGTTACGAATCGTTGCGTCGCTGGCTGCCATGGTCACAGGCGGTCAAGTTGTCATAAGACTTCCTAACGTAAATTTCACGTAAGAAATGGTACAGTGGGAACGTGGCCTTCTCGTTCCGTTGCCGGTCACCCTCGAGCACGCCGCCCGGAGTTCTCGCCTATGCCATCCTCGCTCTTCCTTGTCCTCGAAGGCCCATGTCCGGTACCCCGTGGCTGCGATCCCTACAAACGCCCACTGAACCGGCGAAGGTTCCGGTACACCTTTTCCACAATGGCGCATACGTTGAATGTCATTATATTTCTGTAGGCGTAAACTTCGTTTTGATCTCTCCTCCACACGTCGGGAAGGTGCTTGGCAAAGAATGCGGATTGTCGTTGGCATTCTTGTGTTGCGTCACCTTATATTTTCTCGCATATTTCAGGTTGAAATGCGACATTTTTTCGTCCTGCATACCCGATACGGGAACCCCTGTAACTAAGAACGACAGCAAACAAAAAACGTCTATAAACTGAGCATAACATTTTTAATATCCGCTCATAAGGAATATAGTAGTAGCTTAAATGTGATAGCTAGTTATTGTCATATTCCCAGGCAGCACAGACACGCTTTTCGAAAAGACGTTTGTTAGCGTGATGACGTCAGGAACCACATGTCGAAAAACGTCGAAAGTCTGAACGTCATGGTCCCTTCGACGCATTACGGAAAGGCTAATGTCTGGAAAAAAGGGTGGAGTTTACGCCGACATAACATCCTGTCAACGACCTTAGAACGTCGAGTGCACGTCTGAATTGATCGAAGTCAAGTGATAACGTTATCTCGACGCTGACACAGCGTCCCATTTAACGACCATAAACGTCAAGTCTGCGTCTAAACTGGACGGGATGTCAATTGAAAACGTCATTAACGATAAAAACAACGTCCCATTTAACGACATAAATGCTGAGCGCACGTTCAGGACGGAACGGGCTGTCAATCGACACCGGTCTCGACATGGATCACCGTGGAACGATGGAGGTAACCAACGGTGGCTTCGTTGCCCGAAGGTACGTGCGGGTCATGAAAAGCATGTATACGGACGGAATAGCCCATTTTTTAACTTCAGCGCCCCGGCCAGTTGTCCAGGAATCATGGTAACGGTGTTCTTTCTAGTGATCGGTACTTGACCGTTTCCATGGTTAGACAGTTTTGGTGTAATTGGAGTCACCCTAAACAAGGTCTGATATCGCCCAAGGACCTGTCGAGTGTCTTTGAGATTTCACTGACAACGTTGATACTGTATCAGTATATGCTGTCCACACTTCAACCTGGCCTAGCTGCAGAAATCTCATATTATCGTCATTCTCTTACAGCTTCAAAGACGCTAATATTAAGCTAGAAACGCTAAAAATGCTGCAACAGCCCCGCTGACACTGAGCTAAATCCTGCATTTTGTTGTTGGGAACTCTCAGCTTTGCTACCCTACAAAAACAACATTCATGAGAATGATAACACTGTAAGAGATTTCCGCAGCTCAGCAAGGTTGAAATGTGGATTGCATGCAGATGCATAAACAATTTCACATTGACGAGAAATTTTAGAAGTGATGCGATTGCGCACCTTGGGCTTCTATAAGGCAATTCTTTGTTTAGGGGGATCGTTGTGTTCGTCAGTCACTCTTGGGACGTCCCAGTCAACGTTCGAAGAACCCTTCGAGAAAAAACGAACTGACGTCGAATAATGTCGATGACGTCAAGGTGTAGTCATAGGACACTGTTGGTATGTCTCGTGCTCCATGTTCGGAAGACCTTCCTGGAGAAAACGTAGAACTGATTGCCTACATTACAATGACGTCAAGGTGTTGCTAAGATGAAAGTTGCGACGTCTTCGCGCTCAACGTTCAAAGAACCTCCCGAGAAAACGTAGAACTGACGTCGAATAATGTCGATGACGAAAAGGCGTTGCTCGGGAGATTGTTGGACGTTCCCGTGCTCTCGACGTTCAGAGAACTTCCTGGAGAAAACGTAGAACCGACGTGGATTAATGTCGAAGACGTCAAGGTGTTGCTCAGGACATTTGGTAGACGTCTCGTGCTTGACGTTCAAATAACTACACAAGACGTCGAACAGACGTCGATTACTGTTGCTGAGGATGTCGGAGGCAGAAGCTACGACATTGTCACTACGTCGCGTGCTCTGACGGGTTGGAACTCATGTGGACGTACCAATGCCGTCGATAAAAAGTTTGTTAGCGGACTGACGTCGCCCAACGTCGAGGGACCTATTTCGACGTCATCTCGACGTCTTGCGCCGCCTGGGTTATGCCGCCTAAAGCAATATTTACACTTCGTTTCAGCTTGGGTCCAGACGCAGGCGATGCTACAAGCGCGAGCTCCGGGCTTTCTGCGTCCCTGCCAAGCACGCGCGCTCGTGCAATGCAAGCACTGTTCAGGGCCACACGCTCGCGCTCGTAGCATCGGCTGCGTCTGACCCAAGCTGAAACGAAGTATAGTCATTTATACCTCTATTGAAAAAAATCCATATGCATCCATACAACCTTATACGTAATGGCTTTTGACAAGGATGGACAAGTTTAATTTTTTATTATTAACGAAGCACGACCCGCAACTTTTAAAAAGTGGTTATTGTAGCCGTATTTACATTCAAATGCATTAGCATCGTGGTTCGTGACCAAACGTTGGGTAGCACAAGGGTTGCCTATTAGTTAGCCGAAGTTCGGCGCCTTCTGCATACCGAAAATGTCGGTTACGGGCCTCCTAACAGTGGGCACAAATGGTGCACGTCGGAAGCTGACACTTGAAGAAGCCAGCTTGTGTATAAAAGGCCTCCGCGAGCGCTTGCAGTCTTCTGGCTTCAGAGATAGACTTCGAGAGGGACAGATTTCAGGTAATGTGAAACATATTTGAAAATTCGAACACTGCCTGTGCAAACATAGGTCTCTATCGCTGAATTCTTGTGACCTGTGATAGTGTGTAGTTTTTGAAATTTCTATAACGTATTGTTGCCGACGGTTTGTACCTGATTCCCGCCCTGTGGTCGTCATCTGCACGAGCTATGGCAAAGCACTTACCGTCAGCCAAGAGCGCTGTTTGATGGTGTTAGTGCACGTTTAGAGGGCCAGCTGTCTGCACGTTCTCGACAGCAGTGAGTACATCGATGGCGGCCAGTGAATGCCTCCTATACGTTGAAAAAAATCAATCTCACCATTGAATTAATCAAGACCTAACGACTCATGTTGAGATCGCGATCACAGTCTTGTACAGGACCATGAATCTTGCCTGCTCTCGTCCTGTTGCTGCTCTGCCGCCAGTTGTTTCTAGCTGTCCGTGACGGCCAGCTCTGCATGTGAACACTGTATTTGGGCGTTTCTATCTTTATAATTTGCGTTTTTTGTTTTCTAAAATATTTCAGTTTTCCCACGACTTTAACATGCTACCATGAAAGATGGAGCTGCAGCTGTAGGAAGGGATGCAAACTGTCCTTGGCCTAGCTCCTGGGGATCGCTTGGGAGCCAAAAGGAAGGACATGATGTTTGTTCCTGAGGCTGACAGCAGGACAGCTGGGGCGTAAGGCGCAAGAAACGCATGTCTATCAAGACTTAAATTCAGTGCGGTGGCCGGGTTGTGTCGTTAGTGTTTGCTGTAGCCTACTAAGAATTCCATGCTGCTTTGTACTCTAGAGTCACCTAGGCAGCATTAGTGTCCTATGATACAACAGTGACCCAAGACATCATTGTTTCCTAGATCATTCTGGTATGCGGTGTATTTAATAAAACCGATCAGCAGTAGCGTCATTACCATTGTAAGGTTATCTGTGTAATTGAATTAGTGAACTTATCTACCTCGAGATGAAACCAGTATTGCCACTATAAGAGACAGAAAATGGTAACTGCCTATAATTTGCTTCTGTGTTGCTTGTTCTGAAAAAGATGCATTCAACATCAATTGCTCCGTTTATCCGAATAGAGGTTCAAAGGGGAGGGTTAGCAGACGGAGGTGTAATAGCTTGAGCAAGCTGATGTTTATAATTGGGAATGCACGTAGACATTTGATTCGATAATGTTGTGATTTAATAAAGAATGACATATTTTCTAATTAGAATTACTTACAACTGCAATATTCAATAGAATACGAAGTATTTCATGGCGAATGGTTTTAGAGCGTCGACTTGTCTCGTTCACGCTTTGATGGTAGCGACAGTAGCACCGCCTCGTATCTCAGGGCGAATTGCCTTTATAAAGATTTCCAAATTTGCCGAGCACCGTTTTTATACTATGGTGCTCTAAATCCTGATTTAATTTTTACTTGTCATGCGACAGGTCTGAATTTGCTACCACATTTGTTTATGAGAGGAACCAGCTTGTAAAAATTTAAGGTGATACGCTTTGCATGGGGGGGCAGGAGTAAACAAGGAATTCGAGAAACAAGGTGAGGACGAGAAAGAGCATTGAGTAAAGAAATGACTAGTCTTCCCGAGTTTTAGTCTTTTTGGTTCTGCTGTTACCAAAAGTTTAAATGGAAAGAAAAAATTATGAGTGGCAGTTCATATTGCAGACATCCGGGCAGTAATGAACCTTGCAACCTGGCGAAACTTCATGAACCAAGAGCAGTCAGAAGCAATGTTTGTTCCTCTGATAGTTTATGCAACATAGAGCTATCCCAAAGCTTGAAAGTGAAATGCAGATATACCATCCCTGTCATAACTGTGTGCTACATTAGTTGAACTACAGACTCCGCCGTTTTCTTACAGGTCCGTCTCTCACGTGGATAAGACAACAATAGTTGCGGTAATTAGCGAAGCAGCACTGCACATATTCTGTCGTTTAAATTCTTTGCCCGTTTGCTGTGCCAGATATATCGCAAACGTTAAAACGAGGCTTGAGACAAAAAAAAAAGAAAACCGTTTCACAAATATGATCTTTAGATCACAGAGAGCTCGAAGATTCGAGCAAAATATGGACGAAGGTACAATCAAAATCTCGCTTTGCAGGAACATGGGACGTGCATGACTGGGTATCTTCGTGTTTATAGAACGCATATTACGAATATACAGGATCGTTTGATAAGCACTAGGCGCCCAATTTTTGTTTTCTGGAGTGGTAAAGGCCCAAGACAACGTATCACACTCAAAGGCTCTTTAGCTATCAATATAATCTTGGTATACGGCCCGCAAGGTTCTGCTGCTCGCACACCTACTGTGTTTGTTTACAACCGACTTCAGACACATGCTGTGTACATCCCGGTTTTAGCCTATGACAGCTCGCAACAAAACGCCGAGTCATAGTGCATTTGTAGTGACTCAGCGCATTTACAAGGCGTATCTTCATTGCCAGGCTTTCTTTCTTTTTTTTTCACAAGCTTGCACGAATGTTTTCACGCACAAAAAGAACATTGTTTGCTTGAACGTCTATAGCGTAAGTGTTTCAGACTGATGGTCGGCAGGCCTGGCTTGCTCCAAACTCAGCAATTCAGACCCTAAACTGCTGGGCTCTGGCTGTCTTTTTCCATGCAGAAAGGAGAGAAACCGTGTACACCATGCATCGCTTACAGTGGCATCATTGAGCAGGCAGACGACGTCTGTTCCTTTGCATCGGGAAGCAGCAGTTACTGCGTGATTGATGCTGAGAAAGGCATTGACGCAGGGATGGCGGCACAATATCTTTGACATCAACTATGCTACAGCAGCACATACAGTTTGTGCTGCAAGGAAAATTTATTTTGAAGTTCGTGTTACAAAACCAAGCAAGCAACACAGCTTCATCTCTTCTTACGTAACAAAGTTCTTTCCAGTGTTCACCTGCACGTTT
Source organism: Ixodes ricinus (assembly GCA_037355805.1). Taxonomy (NCBI): domain Eukaryota; kingdom Metazoa; phylum Arthropoda; class Arachnida; order Ixodida; family Ixodidae; genus Ixodes; species Ixodes ricinus. Next base: position 54,158 of record JAZHYW010004857.1, read on the forward strand.
CTGCCAAATAAGCAATAATCTGCAAGGCCAATAGGGTTATAAGGCTTCCTATAATTTGCACCCTTTAACACCTATATAACACCCTTATATCAAAGGGTGGGACAAGCTGCAAACACCCCTGGCTGATAAAGGTACCTTAAACCACAAATACCCATGAAAAAGGGGTGTAGAATATACGGAACACTCCTTTTTTAGGGGTGTATAAAAGAGTTATAGACACGAACATGCAATCTTGGCGGTGAAAATATTTACAGTGTAGGGATACATGACTACACTCCGGTACGATGGTCATCAGACAAAAATCGGTGATTCATTCTTGGGAATGATTATCTATGCTGGTCAGAATATGAATAAACGGCGGCGCGTTCGTCAGTTTAAGTGACATTTGGACAGAGGTGCCAGCCCACTTCCGAGGCGATTCTGAATTTGTTGACATTTCACATTCGGGCGGATTCTCCGCATTCCAGCACGTGTGCGTTTGAAAATAATTTAGGAGTTAGCGAAAGCAAAGCACGTTACGCACAAACACCAAAATACCGACCAGACTTTCTGGCGTCTCCGCTTGTCTCAACCTACGGTATCAATGGTTGTTTATCTTTAATATAGGACGCGCTTTCAGCGCTGTTTGGCTACCGGTGCGGCGCGCGTCGATGGTCGAGGGCTTTATTCCGTTCTCGTGCTGTCTTCACTGAGCGGAATGAGGCCCGTTGCATGGAACGCGCGCGATGGTAAAGATATAAAACAGTTTTTAGGGAGTCCTTTGAATGACTGCTCATAGTCAGTAAAATGTCGATCAGGTCAACGGCTACGCCAGGCCCTTTATTTATTTATCGACCCGCGGCGTAAGAGGTTAGATAGCCAGATAGATAGATGGATAGATACATAGATAGATAGATAGACATTAGAAACGAAAAGTGCGTGAAGTATCCAAAGAATGCTATTCGCATTAAAATATTCGCATTAAAATGGGCGCAGAAGGCGATTGAACCCAGATTCTGCGGGTTTGCAGCTCGGCTCGCCTACCGTGCTCCAGTGGCATTAATTTTAATGCGAATAGCATTCTTTGGATACTTCACGCACTTTTCGTCTATGTATCTATCTATCTATCTATCTATCTGGCTATCTAACCCTTACGCCGCGGGTCGATAAATAAATAAAAAAGACCGGCGCCGGCTGGGATTCGAACCGTTGACCCTTTGATCAGCAGGCAGACGCGCTAACCACAGAGCTATGAAGGCAGTCATTCACCGCACTCTAAACATTTAGTTTATACTTTACATAGGACGCGCTTGCAGCGCTGTCACAGCTACCGGTGCGCGCGTTCCATGCACGAGGGCTAGCTCACCTTCTCCCGCGCTCACCCTCTCCCTCTAGCTCACCCTCTCCTGCGCTCGGGAGACCTTCTAGCTCAGCCTCACGAGAGCGGAATGAGCCCTCGTGCATGGAACGCGCGCGCACTGGAAGGTGACAGCGCTGTGAGCGCGTCCTATGGTAAAGATATAAACAACTGCTTAGAGTACCGTTGGTTGAGACTAGCTGAGACGCCAGAAAGTCTGGTCGGTACCATTTTGAGTGTTTGTGCGTATGGCGCGTGCTTTGCTCGCCTTCCCGGCGACATAAACGCACGTGCTGGGCTGCGAGATCGTGCGCAGGGCTGTGAAAGTGTCAACAAATTTAGAATCGCCTCAAGAGTGGGCTGGCGTATCTAGAGTGTGCCGGCCACCCGACGAACGCGCATAACTCCGCACCGTTTGATGCTATTCGCATTAACGTAGATAATCATTCCCAAAGGATGGGTTCTGCTGGATTTTTTGAGCTGGCGATGTCTCGAAGCCCGCGGACGTACGCGGCTAGGTAGCCAGACAGCCAGATGGATCTGATTCATGGACGTTCTGTGCGTGAAGTATGCAAAGGCGTGCCATTCGACACTACAGGTGTCCCTATCAAAATGGCTTCTTCGTCTCTACGTCGAGAGTGTCCAGTGTTCTGTGAAATCGATGCGGACGCCGGCCGGCGATCGACGTTGTGCCACGCCGCGCTCGGAATCGAACTTGTGCGCGTGCTGGTTGCGCACGTCGCCTTCTGTAGGCGGAGAGACAATGCTGGTTGTCGCTCGCATCGCTACTGGATGTGCCACAGAAATTGCGAAAGGATGGTTACAGCTCATAGAATGACTACGGCTTTAGCGCAGGCTGTGTCAAGGGCCCCCAGTATGAGAAAAAAGCTTTTTTAAACAGCCTGGTATGGGACATGGGACACGCGTGTCAAAAAATGAATTTTACGCCGCGAAGAAATTTTTTTAGAGCAATATTGATGACGAGAGATTTATTTGAAGTTTTGCGCGCAAATTCCAGGTCATTCAGCTCAGCTTCTCGTGGTAACGATGGTCATTCAAATCAGCTGCTCATTGTGCCGATAGAGTGAGGACAGCTTAGATGTTGGTTATAAAATCGCCGTGATCTCTTGAAATTGCATTTTGAGTTGTATTTTTTTAGGTTTCAAGAAACAATCCATCGAGATGAGACGTTCGTAATCGTTTCACCTGAAGCCAGTTTTACAAAATCAGCAACTTCTGTTCAGATAAAGCACAACAAACGAAAACTTCGTACATTTTTGTTTTACTGTCATGGTCGCCGTCTTGTCAAGCGGCGTCTCGCGTGTACCATCGAATGTGGTTTGCATAGTTTTATCGCGTCTACATGTGAAGACCCTACTGAAGAGGGCTTGTTGCTTGTGTTAGCTAGTCAATGGCCGACTTCAGAGGACGGACTGAGCCGGGTGACAGGTGTCGTTTTTCTTGCTTCTTGTGCGATCTGCGTGTGTCCCAAGCGCATCTACACGAGGGAGACGACGTAGCGGACGCCAGCGAGGACGGACCGACCTACGGTCGTCACCCCACAGTGCCTGCGAAACTCCAACATCGCACCGTGGCACCGTTGTCCGCGAGAGAAATTCGTGACGCTCGCTAGCGCGATAATGAATCGTACGCCGCTGTTACGTACAGATCGTGACAAAACGCCGTGAGAGGCTTTCCGCGCGAAGCGCCACTAGCTTGGCCAACCCAGCTAGCGCGAGAGTGACAGAGGCATGGTCCTGCTCTCGAGAAGGGTTCCGCGTAGAAGCGACGAAGTCTCCTGGGCCCGCGAAGGGGCGCGGAGATGCCTTGACGCACTCCGCGCTCGTGCACAGCACTCAAGTTCACCGCGGCCACAAGAGAGGTCTTGCTCGGTGGAACTCCTGATCGGATGCCGTGCAAGAATCTATCGCGGCGTGCTAGACGAGTTTTGACGGAAGCTTCTTGACGCGGACCCGGAGGAGTACAGGAACCTGCGTCGCGTCAGCCAGACAAAGTTTCGCAGTTCTTCTACACGTGGAACGAAGAAACGCCGGACAAAATAAACCAGCGAACGCACAAAACACAACGATGCGCCACTTTTGTTTCCATCGCCCAGAAACAAAACAAGAAAACATCGTACTGTTGCCAGACCAGCCACGCTGTTTCAAGTCAATCTCCCGCCAAAAATCCGCGAGTGAAAAAGGCGCTTGACTTTACTGTTGGCGCGTTCTGTCGGCCGAGGCGCGGATCGCAGTGGAATCGGTGACGTGCCGGCCACGTGGTGCACGGTCTGCGGACGAAAATCGCGATTCCGGTCATCGTGAATCGGCTGTACGACGCGGTACGACGCGACCTTGGCAGACACGAGGAAGCAGCAATGACGCCTCGTGCAAGGGCGCAGCCAAGCCAGCCGGCGCCAAGCCGATCCACTTCGAAGAGGCGGGGAGGTACTCTCTCCCTCCGCGCCCGAAAATGCCGAGAGAGAGAAATAAGTGGAAACGGAGGTGACTACCGACCAAATTGCGTCTGGCGCTAGTCAATATTGCTCTAAAATGTTTGTTTCTTTTTCGCGTAAATTTACGTTTGTTGACACGCGTGTCCCAACTAGACTGTTTTGAAAAAAACCTTTTTTTTCTTTTTCAGGGGCCCTTAAGGTCGTTTCGTTTGTGGCATAAGCATTTATATTTGCTTGTGGGCCATCTGAATCACCTTTCTTGGTGGCCCACGTGCCAGTGCTTCACTTCTTCACAGGGAACACTGATCTGCGCGGTTGGCCAGGACTGCGTCCTTGCCTGTGTCTGCAGGTGCTGATGACGTTTGTTCATACCATGGGCAGTGCGGTGGATAAAACTGTTCGTGTTGTCGTTCTTCTTGATGTCAGCAAAGACGGTTTGATCTTTTTCTGACAGCCTCAGACGAGAGAATAGTCCTCGACTTGAACGAGAATGTCCCGACTACCAATGCATTGAGACCGGTAGGAGTGTTTCAGTTAAACTTGAAGTAGAACCCAGTGTGCGTCGGGTTTCTATATACACGAAATTTCTGCTTTCCCTTTGTTTTTTTCTCAGAACATTAAGGAGGAACTTGTCGACTTGAGATGTTCTTGTAATACAGAAGCACTCGCCTACATGCCGCAAGAACATCTTGGAAGGTGCGGCAAACGACACCAGCTTCGTTTGTTCAATGGCTTCTGTGCATAGGTTTGCTGTGGTGACGGAAATGGACGCACTCATCGGGGCTGCACTCGTCTGTTTGAAGGATTCCCTCTTGAAGCAGAAGTAGGTGCTACTGAGGTAAAAGTCATGGAGGCGGCAGAGTTCATCTACGCTCAGGCTAGCCCGGTCTTTCAAATTGTTGTCTCTCTCGAGGGCGTTCCTTGTGGTGGCAGCGGCAACAGGAACTGGAAAATTTGTAAAAAGAGAAACGACATAGAAATATACCATGCTCTCCTCAGAGCTCACCATTAACTGCAAAACATGCTCCACGAAGTCGCTGTAGTTGCGCACAAAGGTCGTCATTTTTCCAACGAGAGGAGAAAAAGTGCAGCGAATATAGTTGGGTAAAGCTCGAAGTTGTAAGGTCGTTAAAGGGGTGCTGAATTGAAATCTGGATTCCAGGAAACACGGTAGCAAAAGCATGCAACGGGATGCTACAAACACCAAAACATCACTCATACCGCGATATCTCGAACGGATGACCGTATTTTTCCAAAAAAGGAGGCCCATTCGACAGATGTGTTTACGGCTTGTTTCTCCGAGGAGACGGTATGGCCTCGCGTCTTCTCGGTCTCGCCGCCTTGAGGGTGCGAAGCGAAGAGAGGAGGAAACGAGATATCTTGACGTCACGGGCCTCGTCGGCCTGGTTACATCTCGACCTTTTTTTCCAAAAATACGGCCGTCCATTCGAGATGTCGCCTTACGAGTGGTGTTTTAGGGATTGTAGCGTCCCACCTACAGCTCCTGCATTATTTTCTCAAATCCATTTTTCGGTTCACCATCCCCTTAATTCCACAATAGGCCGGAGTGGAAGGCTATGCTTATGGATCTTGGGGAGACCATAAAACCCCGGTCCACGGGCTTGGAGACATCCCCAACTCAAAGAGAAATGCAACGCCGTAAAAGGAAACGAAAACAAAAACACTGCTCCTCAACGGCTATAGCCAGAGCCTTCACTCAAAAAGAACCGAATAGGCATCGAAACGTAGGGTTCCCAATTATGATTTGGTAGGACGTCTTTCATTTTTAATGATTTCCTTCAACGAGACTCATCTCAGTCGAATATTCAAATTCACTTTCAAATATTTGAATTGTGTGCGTTGTTTATGCAGTCAGAAGCTAGTGAGCTCCGGTGGGCGTCTTGTGTTTCCACTGTAGTAAAGAGATTTAGCCAGTGCCGTACGACTGCTTGTCTGGAATCTTTAACGAGCACCACAAGGTAGTTATACGCGACTACAAGCTAATACGATTTTTCATGCAGATACAAAAGGACAGGGGCGGGAATTGAACCCACGATCCCTGGGTTTTCCCGTGCGATCGTTCACTCTACGTGATCCAAGCTGCGGTGTGCTCACGCAATCGACCACCGATCCCCCCAATGCGTTTCGTTGACCGCTGAGATTCGCCCGACGCGTGCCCAGCACAATGAAGACGACACACATGCATTTTTAAGGGCATACAAAGAAAGTAAAGGCAAAAACATGTAACCCGCAGGACATTCATTGACGTCAAATGCAGCGGCATGTCGAGACGAATGAAGCCTTCACCAGCCAAGCGTATCGTCAGAACTCTATGAATTGCTGTTATCAGAGGACGAGCACAACAAGTTAATACGAGGCAGGGCAGCATCAATCATTCGCAAAGTATAGGTTTTCCCAATTCCCTCCGCCTGCATTTAAATAAATGAAGGGTTTCGACAAATGGATTATTTAAATGCGCTCGAGCGCGACTGGATATTCATAATTTAGCAGGAAGCGGTTTTTGTTGAGATTTTTTATCGCACTGGAGCAGATTACCGGAATTACTTTACGTTACGTTATATTCAGCTACTCGCAACAAACATTCGTGTCTTATGTGCATATCGAGATACTCCGTTCAAGATATACCTATAGGTAATTCATCTAAATTCGGGCAAGCAAAAAATACAAGTATTTCTTTTTAATTTTGACGAAAAAATTTAATATTTTAGGGTATTTTTAACCTAGAAAAAAGGTGAAAACCGTGGGTTCGGGTAAATCTTGTTTTCGAGTTCTGAAGCCCAGAAGCGGCCGCGGTGGAAATAAGAGTTTTTCCTGACTGTTGAAGGTCGCATATTTGACTCACTCTCCTCCCGTGATTTCTGACTCTTTGTTATTCTAATTTTCATTTTTACTCTACGGTAAACGAATTTAAATATTTCTTACGTTCAAAGAAAAAATCACGAAACTCATATGTCAGGTCTACTTTAGATACATTTTGCAACCTACTTAAGTTTTAATTATAATCTTTACAACCACGGAACACGCGAAAGACGCTTGTTATAACTATACTAATTCATTCTGTTTTTTTTTGTATTTGCTCCCTTAATATAATCACTTAAAATCGTAAAGTTTGAAAACTTTGCAAATTTTTGATTAATTTTGTTAAAAAAACCGTTTTTACTGGCTTCTGTTTTTGTGTCCGCGTAGAAAGGATAGTTTGCTACCAAGAATTATAGTCTATAAATGTATTATTTTGTTCGTATGGCCTCTATTTAAGCCCTTATTTTGTGCCTTTGATTATAAGCCCCATTGGTTGTATTTTGACTTCGGATACGTTCTTGCTGAACGTGAGGTGGAATCACGTTCTGTTTTCGGTCCTTGGTATACGTATACGTGTTGGTAAACGACCACTTTATGTTTTACAGCGACTTAGGCTTTTTATCAGCGATGCTGATAAAGAACCCAAGTCTCTTTATTAGAATGGCGGAAGCGAAAGAAAAGAAGGTTAGATAGGCGTGTTCTGCCCCCTGCCTCGTCACAGCGCACTCTTACCTGAGATAAGTCGGTCACCGTAGATAATAAATAGGGATCAGGACCTCACTATCTAATAATGCCAAAGAATGCTGACTCACGCGGGCTGCCCACTCTTTTTATTTATACTTGGGGCGAACAATCGGAACGAAGGAGGCCCCTTTAAACGGAAGTTGTTTTGTTAACATCCAAGAAAGCATTTTTTTTTCCAGATAATATCACATAGCAGCTTGGCTGTAAAACAGGGAACCTTATCTATTTTCGGCATCTCTGTGATTTTAAAAATATATCAGTATATCTATCGGGCTGCATGTCCACAACCTGCAGGTGACCTCACTGTGAGGCGAAAGGAACAAAATCAAAACGTTGTAAGTAAAAAAAAAAAAACCTTTCACATATCAAGAAAAAAATATTTCAAAAATTTGAGGTGACATTTAGATAAAAGAACATACAGCACAAAACTTTCCCTAAACCGTGAAGGCACCATGACGAAGTTCGGCCGGTACAGCACGAAACAATTTCTACTGAGCCGGCTTGGTTTCACTTATTTTTTTTCCTGCGTTCCAACGTTTTTGTTACTTCCGTCCCTCCCAAACACGCCCTGACATTCTTCCCCGATCAGGCCTTCGCGCGCACAATTACAAGTTAAAAAAGGATTTAGGAATCTGCGCCAAAATTATCCGCTTTTCTTACATGCGCGCCACATCGCACTCCACGACAACCTCGGTTCAGGAAAGAACCCCAGCGGCCGTGCTGGTCCGAAGTTGAGGAGTGCAATAGGAGAATACAACACCGGACGTTGCCCCCCCCCCCCCCCCCCGAGGGTAATGTCACGTGCTCTTCCGGCTTGACCAAGAATCTCCAAACTTCCTGGCTAATGGGCCGAATCGAGGATTTGTTGCTCCCGCGAGTGCCGAAAACTAAATAAGTAAATATAAATGAGGAAAAGCAAGGGAAATAATCATATACACTCATGTCTCGTTAATAGGGACCCTTTTAATATGGATACCCCGGTATATGGACGCCACTTTCGGGGACAAACTGGGAAAACAAAGGCATTTTTGTCTCGTTACTATGGACAACTCACATTACGGACGATTTTTGGGGGGAACGGAGGCATCCATATTAACGACACATCATTGTACAAGCATTTAAATACAAAATTGAAAGTTAGGTTAAACACTAAAAGAATTGAAACGTGGATGAATGTATATACCCTATTTTGAAATTTATAATTTAGCTATTTATGATAATGCACAATACTTGGGGCGTAGAAACCTCAACAGGCATAAATCAAAGCGCATAGGAACTTTGCCATTTTCACACACGGCAGAAGCGCGATATACGGTGGAACACAAGTGAATTTCACCCTACGTAGTTACAGAGCTACAAAACAAAGGACAAGGGTTAATGGTGCTGGTGATGACAACGTCCAACTGATAGCATGACGAGAGGAAACGCCTTACGACCGGCAGGTTTCTCTCGATCTTTTCTGGTATCTTCGTTTACGCGGTTGGTGCGCGTTGTGGCGCCGTTTCGTTACACGAGCTTATTTTATTTTATTTTTTCGCCGGTGGCGGCGGATTCGCTGGTAGCGGGCTGCGGGGCTAGGCTTCATTGGAAGGACCGCGACCAGCCATAGGCCGGTTGGAAGACCTCTGCGAGTCGGGTTTGACCCGCGGGCTGGGGTTTGGAGACTCCTGGGTTAAACGAAGCAACGCTTGTAGTTGTGCAACACGCTCCGAGTAATGAATTGTCTCTGCTATCTTATGACAAAACAACAACACAAAACTACACTCAAGTTTTGAGTGTAGTTTTGGTAGGTAAAAGGGTTGCTTTTTTTTTACTTACACCGCCTCGGTCTTGTTCATTATCGCCTTATATTGATTTCACCATAAAAGCGTGGAGATATCGCCCTACAGATATATATATATGCTTGAAAAAAAAATGAAAAAGAATCACAGATACGCCCGAAATCGACAAGTTTGACTCTTTTTCTAGCTCAATACCAACACACATCTCACGATATTGGTAATTAAATAAAAACCAAAAAAATAAAATATTACATTTATAACCTATATTTTTCAGCAGAGAACTACAGTTTGTACAAAGACGCAAACCATAAAAAAAATCGGTTTCTTTTAGAAAATGAATCTCAGATTTGACATATTTTTTAAAAACATTTTTACGATTTTTACGTAATATGGAAAGAGACAATGAAAATAACTAAATTAAATTAATAATTTTGTAAACAGCTTCGTTCGTGCTTACCATGAAAAATAAACATTATAAATATAACTTAAGTCGCAGCCTGTTAAACTTATAAAAAAAGAAAGCCAACCTGAGTGATAAAGGACTGGTGGAGGCGAGCGGGTTGAACATGAATACATAAAATTGAAAGAATAAAACACGGAGGACAAGCACAGGACAACCACTTTCTTTCATTTAGCAACGACGTCCTTAAAAAAATGTAAAAGATCCCAGAAATATTTAAATAGATTAAACCCTTTACCGGCTGCCACAGAGTAAGATACACAAGTCAACATAACGAAGAGGCACAAACCACCAGAGGGGAGTGTGCCTAACATTCGAACTTTGACAGTCACATGTGTGCTTCAGTTGCTCCATTTGCGCTATTTTGATAAATTCCCGCTCGCCTGCGCCTTGTTGCGCCCAAGGGGAATAATTGCGGCAAACTGCGCCAAGGCGAACAAATCTGCGAACGAATTGTTTTTTGAAAGAGTTCGTTTTCGTCTGGCAACTGTGGGAATCAAGTGGTGTTTTGCCATCACATTCCAATCCAGGTTTCCAGTTCCGCGGCATTGTTTCACAGGGTTCGCACCAATTTTACCGATATTCCTAACGCACCGAAGTTTTAACCGTTTGAGTTGCAATTGGAAGTCAGCTACTAAAGATTAACAAGCACAATTAGTTCGTTTTTTTTCTGCTGTTAAAAGGATGTTAAAAGTTAATAAAAAAGGTCGTGTTGACAAAGCGATAATCAATCAACGTGGCCCATTGTTTCGAGGTTTGCGTTCTAGATTTGTATATGAATATAAGATGTACAAATCTTTAATATGTATGTGCATTGTAATAGCTTTCTTTTGTGTGTGTAATGGGAAGTGTTTGCATGCGGTGAGTTATGCTGTTTCGCTCATTTTGTCATTAGGGATTTTTAGAATAGAGGACGCCCAAGTTTGGAGGCCCCTAAACCGGTTGGCGCATCACACTGAGTATGCGTAGAACATCTGCGCATGCGCTATGCGACGCCCCAAGCTGTCAGGGGGACTCAATGCCCCTATTTAAAAATGCTATATTATTTTATTTTAAACACTAATACAATATCTACAGATTAGTGTACAGCGTGTTTATTAAAATGTATGTTTCTATGAAATAGAAATGTTAAAGGCACTTAACAAAGATTGCAAAGTGACTCTGGACATGTAAATTTTACTTTTTTTTTCTTCTTTTTTTCTGTCGCCAGTAATGCTATTTCATGACTTGCCGGAAAATGTAATGTCATTTATTAAACAAAAACGATAAAGAGCATTATCCAACTGCCGGGCTTCGTTTCCCAAATCCCGGTTGCTTTGACAGGCTCCGATACATCGTATTGTAAAGAATATTCCTTTAGAGACATTATTTGTCCCACATGTGAGCCTTTCTAGTGTTGCTTGAGAGGATAGAAATAAAGCTGCAAAAAGGTGAATTCGTTTAGTTACAACTTGCAAAACCTGTTCCGAAAATGCATTTACAGTTAGTGATCAATTAAAGTACCCAGATTCGATTCTTGGGTAGACCAAACGTGCCTGCCCGCCTATTTGCCATTACTTGTATAATTTATTGTTTAAACAAAGATGAAAGTATTTCTATCAAAACGCTGCCACCACGAGCTTTAGTTTGTACTCAATTTTCTTTTCTCTCTGAAAGGGGAATATTTTACAAGCAAGCGGCATCTATTCGCGTAGAATCCACAAACGAAACTGTGCACGCGAATTTTAGATGCGGAGCATCTCTTGCTCGGGTCTATGTCCCGCGGCGTCGTAGTCCGCACCCACACTACGCACGCGCAACTCTCCTCCTTCCCCCTCTCCAACAGCTGCACGTTACTCTCTCCGCTCTCTCTCTCTACCAGCTGCGTGCACTGCGCGTGCGTTCGATTGTACTCACACCGCGCGCGCACGCGCAACTCTCCTCTAGTCTCCTCTCCTTCAAGTGTGAAAAAAAAATAAACGGCGAGCGGCGAGCGTTCCAAGTTTTTCTGCCGCGAGCCGCGACGAAGGCTCGCGTAGGGGATAACGCTAGGGCAGTCGGTGGCGCCATCTCTCGACGTCAGCACGCAACTAACTCTTTCCTCGGAACCAACACGATGCTCCGCATCATCCCATGGTTCCCCTCAAGAAGATGGTGTAATTTTTTTAAATAAAAATTATTTAAGAGAAAAATATTTATAAAGCTCGTCTTTAAAAGGACAATAAAACGATATTGGGGATAGAAAGGATGCCCACTTTTTACGTGAATTATTGCACAAGTAGGCAAGTACTCTCGCAGGCAACATCACGGTGCTAGAACCTTGGCCATGGCTTATTTTCAAAGAAAGAAACTGACTTCCTTTTTTCCATGCCGTCTCTACAACGCAAAGCTTGTTTGCGTATAGTCACGTGGATCACCATTTTCCAGAGTCGCGGTGATCGCCCTAGGGTAACGCTAGTCAAAGGCTGCTCATGCATTGGCCACGAGCAGCACATGAGGGCACGACTTGGGTTTGGTTCCACTTATAACCCTTCGCGGATAACACTTTGATCATCTGCATCCGATCCACGGACTTTGTATCGCATCCGAACCGCATCCGTAATGTTCTTAAATAATTGAATCTGCATACGACCCGCATCCGCGGACTTGGTATTCGCATCCGGACAGCATCAGAAAAATTCGGAACCGCATCCGACCCTAAATCCGCGCATTCATTTTACACCATAAAATCATACATAAAAAAAAATTAAAAAAAAACACACTTGGATGGTATTATATAATCCGTCTGCTTTCCTTCGTAGAAACAACTCTTCGTCTCAGAATAATGTGAAAGTCAATTTACCGTGTTATGTATATCATATTTATAAAATAGGGGATCATCCTTCCAGAGACACTTCGCATCGCTAGAAAGACAATCGCAGTTACGAGATTGTCTTGGGAGTCCGTGCCACTGACACTCTGTCCAGAAGACGCGCTCAAAGAGAATGATGTTTTTATATTTATTTTAATTTTTGCTTTGTAAAGCCCACTTTAAGCAGACGCAAATTTTATAAACATCAACATTAACAAAAGACAGACTATTAATATTCGCTTAATTTATTTAGGCCAAACAATAAACACGTGTGAGAGGGCAGGACACTCACTGAGCACAGTGTACTCCAGTATATGTGGTAAGCCAGGAGTGCACCACTGCGAAAATATCAGAATATTAAATAATGCCAACACCTCCTATCCGTTTCAATTGTAAACACGAACGCTCAAATGCATGCTCAAAACCATTGAACTTAAAAACAACTCAGTGACAACTGTCTAGAAAAAAAAACGCACAAGCATTCAACGTTTCACTTGTCGAGATTGCTGCGTAGAATAAACAGAATATCGTCAACATGGACGGATTGAGACTGGTTCGCATGTCTTAAATTAATACCCACTAATGAGAAATATATCTCTGTCCGTGCACTTGATGCGTGGGTGGCATGCAACAACTGCGCTAGAATATGGAAGTGCGGAAACTTAAGCTGGCGCAAGCTCCACCACTCCAGAGTATCGAATTTGGTCTCCTCGACCTGCTTGTAGACGAAGAAGCCACTTTGTAGACTTCTACTTTCTTGTGGGCTGCGCGTTTTAAAGTTTTTTGGCCCAAAGAACTTTTTTTTTGCTTTTCCACTTCCAAACACGCTTTCCCGGAACGATTGGTGCTCATTCTTTACCTTTTTTATGGACAACACATTTGGCCAGATAGAACGTTCTAAAGCGATATTTAGGGAAAATCAAATCTTTTTTGACATGAAGAACAATTTACTCCCTGATTGGCACCCTTTATCTAAGAAGGCAGTTTGCTCCCGCAATACATTCGATGATGATAGTATCATTCACTTACTTACTCCACCCTTTGCGGTAGCAAACGTTCATGAGAAGCCTTAGCAAAAATGTAGATCCGGATTTGCGGATATCCGCATCCAATCCGCATCCGCAGCCACTGGCACTGGCATCCGCGTCCGATTCGCAATCCGCCAAATCTGGTTCATTTTTATCCGCATTCGCAAGTTCACTGCTGATATCTGTGGATGATCTGCGGATATCACATCCGCGGATATGCCAGGCATTAGTTCCATTAAACTCTTTGGTAGACGTTTGTGTTGGGGCTCGTTTTTAATCGCGCGGATGACGGAATAGCCAATCTCTAATGATGCCAGAAGCACAGTATGCGTCCTGTACGTTGCGATTCCTAGTGTGTTTTTTTTCGGACATTAAGGACATATGATTTGCCCCAGGTTAAGAAACGCTTCATCTGGATTCAAAATTTAAAACAAAAAAATGGAGGACCAGTTTTTTTTATTGTTGTTTGTCGAGGAAAGACACTAACACGCGTTTTGTATGTCACAAATGGCGAGGATTAACTCTTAGTTGCATAATAATTCTATGGCCATTAAATCGATTCGCTCACCAAACGCCGACAACGGTTCATATTGAGAATCATGAATCTTATGAAAGATAAAAATTTTGTTTTAAAGATTTGCAATCAGATTCGAATACACGTGGACGCAAACAGGTATTTTTTTCTGGCAACGTAGACGACTATTTGCATGATGGATCTGAATTCGTGCTGAACTTCTTCAATTCTTGAGAAACGTTTTGCAAAAAGACGAAACATCTTGTGAATATCAGTTGGTGTGGTTTAAATTAACTGCCCAATGATTTAGATAGCATCTAAAAATTTTACAAGAGTAGAAATATCACCTCGCTTAATTGCTTGTTTCGTTTTGCATCGATTTTTGTGCAACAGGCATTCAGTTAGGCATCACCGGCTAAAATTAGCTGAAATGATACGAACACCTAATGTAACATTGAGCGTTATTTGTCGGCAGGTAGATTTCATCGAATGAAGAGAGAGGAAGAGAAAAACTCTATCGTTCAATATCCTTTGAGAAGCATAAGAATGGCACCAACGCATCTCGGCACAAAACTAAGCTCCCATCGTTGCAGTTCCGCATCTCTTTTTGAGAGATCTTGGTATTTAGAAGCCAGGCAGTGTTAATCTCAATCGATTCGCAAGCTGCTAGTGTATTTTGTTCCCACAAAAGTTATTGTCACCAGAGTTTGCTTGTTCCTCTTTCAAGATCGGCAGTCGATAAAATTAGTAGGCCCACAATACGCGCTCCGCCAGAGTTGTCGACCCTCCCCGCTCTGGCAGGCAGACCTTTTCAGGCCAGGAGTCGCATCTGCGAAAACAGGCACTGGACAAAAGGCGCCTGTAAACTCCCAGGCCGGAACAAAAGCAGGAAAAACAATGAAGCGCGCGGCAAAGAAAGCGAAGCCTCGCTCTGGTCGGCCATTCAGCGGAGTCCCCCCCCTGGCCGGGTCACACAAGACGCTCGCATTGTTCACTCGCTTTGACCAAAATAAAGACAGTCTCCATTGAGTCGGCCAGCGTACTGATGGCGAGGCGCGAGAACTCGGCCCAGCCGCGTTCGATAGCCCCTCTGCCCACGTCTCGCCCAATAATAATCGGTACCGTCACGGACCGCCGAAACTAGCTGCCACCGAAGCGCCGACGCGTACAAAGGCGCCGGCGCACCGTCGTATACCCCGGCCGCGACAAGCATGCTCGCCGACGTTCTAATGAGGGGACGACGCGCGGCCTTCCATTGTTCTTCGGCCAAGATTGAAAAGGAAAGGGCACGGTGCGCGACAATGCCCAGTGCACATGTACAGCTGCATTTCCTTCCTCGAACGACTGCTTGACCGCCGGCACGGTCGTTCTGTAATTAGTTGTCCTCTTGTGTTGTGTATTTGTGATCGAACGAGAGTAATAAATCATCTCAGCGGCGGCCCTTCGTGTCGAGTGGGAAGGATACATTCCTTTGTCTCGGGGGGGGGGGGGACGATCTGTATGAGACTCGTTCTGTTCCGCGCGAAAACAACATCTTCAGTCTCCTTGAGCGGCGAGCCGCTCACCTCCACTTCGGCTAAGGTATACTATGGGGCCATGAACACGTCTGCAACTGGTGTTCGCCGCTTGTTTACTTTGTCTTTTCGGTATCTGGCTGGTGGCGTTGCATCTAACACAATCTGCATAACATTGAAAATCGAGCTGGGGTCCTTATTTCTCTTTTTTTCACAGCTATAGCTGTTAGGGGGACAGTTCGCGGGGCTCCATATCAACGCGAGCCATTTTAGACACTCCGCCAAAAGATTCCACATCCACGTCACGCCGCCGACGTCACGCCGCACCTCACGTCACCTGTTATCTGGCATCAGCTGACGCCATGACGTGGTATCGTCATGTCAAGCCATGTTGCACAGTGACGCCACGCGACTTAATGGCGTCAGTCGACACTAACGTTACTAGATTAGCTCAATTACGGAACCACCCATAGACTCTGCTTGTACAAACGGTATCTCCCCCCCTCGACTCGAATCACGTCGTTCGACGCGCCACCGGTTTGAGGATGGCTGCTATGATAACTGCAGTGCATATATATGGAATGCGTGTGTTTTGATGTACGGCGTCCTAGTTGGCGTTTCACCGTACTTTATGTAATGCACACCTTTGCAACGACAATCAAGATGGCGCTTCAAACGACGGGAGCCGGACTGAAGTGAGTGAGGAGGGTACCCCCTCCGGGGGAGTTGCACAACTGACCTAATCTAGTAACGTTGGGTGACACCGTGAGTCACGTGATATCATGACGCCACGTGACACTGTGCCGTCACGTGACATTTTGACGTCACGTGACAATACGTCGTCACGCAGAAACATAAAACAAGACTGCTTATAATGAAGAGATTAAAAACAAGGCGTTTTCGCTAATTATGCAAGAAAGGTTTTCCTCAGGCGATAAAACCAATAAGCTAGGTGAGTATTAAACCGGCGAAACCACGCGCGTCAAAATAAATGGAGCTTCAACGATTGTGACTTCAGTGCGCGGTTTCGGAAGTGTTTGTCAGTGTCCACAAGGCGGTGTTAGAGTGTTTCCGATAACAATTCGTAAGACTTTCAGGCAGCCACTCCAACGACAGGAAATGGTTCATGCATACACATGCAGTTTCGTCGTTCCCTGGATTTCAAACTTGGGCACGCAATTTTCGAAGTGTTTTTCAATTGCCAAAAAACAGGAGAAGAGCTTTGTGCGCACGCGCTTAATCTCTCCCGTGACGCCGCATTGTTCCGCGGCACAGCGCTGGCCGTCCCGGCGGTCGACGCTCGCTTGATATTATTAAACAATTGGGCCACTGTACAGTCGTTCTGTACTGTCGACATATTTTGCTGACATTTCGAAGGATTTCACTCCGATGCGTGGGAGATTCACACTACTGTACACATATCAGCCTTAGGCGCATCTCAGGCACAATGGCGGAGAGTGCGACAAATCAGTGGCGCCGCGGTGTGACTCGAAACCAAAGTATATTACTCGGACATGGTGTGTGACAGCCGAGGGACAGCGAGGGTTGCGGCTGCAACAAGAACTTTAAAAATTCTGCGAATGATTACAGAAATTGTCCCTCAAGAACGACTGGCTTTTCTTTTCTTAATTTATTGACGCGGACGTGCTCCGAAGACGAGGCAAAGGAAAATATTAATTTTCCTGACACCAGTGGACCGTTCATAATTTATAGAAATACTAGTTCTGCTTATCCCTGCGCTTCGCAAATTGTTTGAAGTGAAGCACTCGGCGCTAAGCATTTACAGTAAAAAAAGGGAGTTTGGAACACACGACCAGTCCATGCACCGGAGAGTCAAACAAATTAAGATTATTGAAATAAGAAAATCACAGAAACTGCCACGATCATCTATTCCTCAATAAACCTTGTCGAAGTGCCAGCCAGCAAAGAGTAATCTGATGAAAGGAGGCTTAAGAGGGAGTTCTCTTGTCGATTGCATCAAACACCGATGGAATCATTGAACGTCGTCTCGTAACAATTTCCAGGCTGTTCAACACACAAACCCTTCATAACAGCACAATACAACACAGCTTCACGTATACTCAAGCGCAGACAAGAAACATGGCTGTCTGTCCCATTGTTCACCTCACCGAGGACGTGATTGAATCAAGCTGCTATATAGCAGATCCAGCTGATCAAATCAGGTGAGAACACAAATGGAGCGACGCTTGACACGGATAGATTGCGAAAGCCTGCGGAAGTTGTGCTCCGGGTGGAGGTCGAGGGACTTTGGAAACACGGCCACTGGAAGCCTCCGGCGCGGTAGAAAGTGGAGGAAGAGGAGCGGCGCACCTCCTTCAGGTGTCGCACGCTCCCCATTGGGCTACTGGCATACTCGCACGTAAATCGTTACAAGTAAAGCGTTAGCTTTACTTGTAACTTGTAACGATTAACTTCTTTGTATCTTGTGCCTTGTAACTTAGCTTTACTTGTAACGATTAACTTCTTTTTCGTTTTTTATGGAGTAATCTGTAAAGCTATTTAGTTCCTTTTGTAGAGGAACGTTGACAACACAAGTTATTTTATTTAACAAAAAAAGCTAAAACAAGAAAATAAAAAGCAGCCCATGGATGCGTTAAATATCTAGGCATTATTTACCACATGAAACATTAAATGGCGGCTACCGCTGCAGAAACAAACACACACCCTGAGTAACGAGAAATAGGCTTGTTACTTTCCGATAGGATGTAATACGTTTCCAGTCAGCTGAAGTAGCGCGTTCCTTTTGAATATCAGTAAAGAGTATAGTGTACTTTTTGAGTGAGTAGCTCGAGTAACATATTTAGTTACTTTTTTTCAGGGACATGTGTCAGGCTACTGGCATACTGGCCCCTATACATAGCTTGCACTGACGTCACTTGGTCAGACATAGCGGGGAAACGGCGCGTGAGAGCGAAGTGTGTTAATGCGACGCTTCTTGCCACCAAAAAGAAGGGCGGACTAACGTCAGGTGCAAGGCAGGTATAGTGGGCAACAATTTAAGAACACAAGAGATGTTCCGCCTCGAAATCGAGCATTCTGTCTTTGATGACACTTCGTTTTGCACGCGTAGTTAAAGTACGGCGGGAGGCAACGAGCGCTTCCTGTGGGAGAGGAGGAGATGAAAGCGCGCGGGAACGTCAGAATGCCGAGCTCTTATTCGATTGATTAGTTGGTAGACCTAAAGCGAGCTCTCTTTGTCTCCGTAGCAATCGTGAAACGCGTTCGAATGCGAGAGCCAAACGCCAGACGCCTACGTTCCGCGTTCTAACGCGTTCGACGAGTGCAGTGGAGAAAAAGGCAGCTAGCTTTAGGTGTCAAAATCAACTAATCAATCGACACAAAGCTTGCCGTTCTGATGTCTCCGCGCGCTCGCGGCACATAGACAATTTAAAAATGGGCTTCTGGCCGGCGCCATTTGCAGCGTGCGTGCGTAGAGCGCGCGCTTTGCTAGCTTTCCAAAGCGACAAACTCGCGCGTGCTGAGTTGTGGAGATCGCAGGCTCGGCTGCGGATTTTTAAACGTTAGAACGGTGTATAGGCACGGTAAGGAAATTGAATTTTAAATATTCGAGCTTTGCTTGGTTCGATTTTTTTTTTCTTTTGATGGTCCTTTTTGTTCGTTGTAAGGCGGTAAGCCAGATAATTAGCAAGGTATGATGTCATTCGGGAAATTAAAAGCTCCAACATATAAGCTCTTTCACGAGACAGTATATTGGTTAGTCTTTTGGGGCCGTTGAACACATTTCTACTATCTTACTTTTAATCATAAAGGCAGGTTGTTTTTATTCTTTCCCCTTTATATTGATGAATTTAAGCGACTGATTTTCGCAAAACGTACACATCAGAAATTGTTGTTTCGTCATTTTCCACGTTTAATATTGAGTTTGCGAACATAATAATGAAAACCAATCGAGCACAAGTTCCTCGATTTTTAAACACGACATCAAGATACAATTTTAGTCAGTGTTTTCGGTAACGCGCTACAAGTAAACGCATTACCGGTAACGCGTTACTATATTTTCTGCAACGCAGTAACGCACTCGTTACTTCTTCAAACGGTGACATGTAACGTAGTTACGTTACTTATTTCTAGTAACGCATAACGTAGGTACGTTAGTTGTTACATCTTCTTTTCAAAACCTGAAAAATACACTTACATCTTTTTTCGTGTTTCTATACTTCGTTTCACCTTTTTCCACACGCAGCCGACTGTATACGGAGCGCAAGTTCGTCTGCTTCTTGCTCAGGGGTTGCTGTGATGTCAGAACGCCGAGTTCTTACTCGCTCATTGAGAAACAATAGTGGGCATCTAGGTCTAGGAAAAATATTAGTGGGTGCAAGGCATCTAGTACTGAGGTCTACCCACTATTCTTTCAATCAAAGCCAATAAAAGATCGTCGTCATTCTGACGTAACCGCCAAACTTGGGCAAGGGGCAGACGACTTTCTCGCCGCATAGAGGTGATGTGAGAAATCAGGCAGCGTCAAATGGGCGCCATCATGGTGCTTGTCATGTTTCAGTGCGTGTTGTATCATCGCTGAACCAATGAGAAGCAAAAAGGCCCAGTTACTTGCGCTTTCGACGTTGTTGATTGGTCCCATTAACTCGCAGCGTTGGCTGCATTTGTACTTAAGGTGAAACAAAGTATAGGCGCCAAGTCGTTATTTTTGCACTAATTACCAATACCTTCAAAATTTTGCCTGCCTTCTCCCAGCGGAAAAAGTCCCACTTCAAAAATCTTAAACGGTCACGCCCTTTGTGTCAGTGTCGAAAACCACTGTCGCCAAAAAAACGCTGTTACCGTCAACTTATGAATAAAAATAACGTAAAAGTAGCGTTTGTTACTTTTTATCGCCAACGGTAACGGTAAGGCGTTTATTTTATTTTGAGATAACAGTGGTCAGTAACGCGTTCCTTTTTTTTTTCATGTAACGAATAAAGTATTTTATTCTTTTTTTTTCGGTAACGCCTACAGCACTGTCTTTAATTGATGACAGCAAAAAAAAGGGAAGTTTTTTTCAATGGTGTTCGAGTAAGAATAAAATTACAGAAATGATTTAGGTGAGTACCAATTTTCTGTGCCATACTAAGATGGAAATAAAATAAAACAAAGCTGGAGGCTTCGAATGAGTGCCATGTCTAGGACACTTAAAATCCGCATGCTTTTAGAACATTTCCGTAAGAAGCACCACCCTCCCATCTTCATTTCTCTTTGCAGCTCTCCGATCAACGCAGTTTACAAGACGAACTAACGATAAATCAAAGAAACAAATGAAGATTAACTTACGATGGGAAATAGAACGCCTGGAATCCATCCGTTGAAACCCCGGCATTTAAATACCTGCGCAAGTCTCGAAATGCTACATGGTGACTCAACACTAAAAGCGCCAAAGAGATAAACAGGATAAGAACGACGAAAACGCTCGTTTTTACTCTCTCCTTGTCTTTTTGCCGCATTTAGTTCGAAATAAACTAACTAGCCCAACTCACCATTATGAAGATAATTCATTCATGTTCTGCTAGCGGGCAGCGACGCAAGGAAAGAAATGACATTTAGGAAACGCCCCTACAACAAAGTCTCACCTCAAATTAATGGCTTTTTATGTTCGAAAAGTGAAGGCCTATGTGCATTTAGCGGATCGCCTCCGCAGTAGCTCTTCTCAGCAACACGGGACACTGCAGCATAAGTAAAGCCCACACTCTAGTCTTTCATATTCGTAAGCGATATCAGAGAAGACAAATCTCAGATTTCAGTTATTCTGACCGGTCTGGTATATAAAAAATGAGGTCCGTCATAGAAGGAGTACTCGCACACCTCAACACTAAACGCTCCTCTCCCTAGGGAAAATGTCGACGGGCTTGGCGCGAACCAAACAATGGCTGCGAAGGAGCTCAGCATTCGGATAATCCCGTATTGAAAGTGTATGTAACCTTACCCCGTAAAACGTTTGCTTACCGAGAATTGAGTTTAAGCTATGCTATTGACAGGCTGGTTAAAAAATCAAGACCTACAGTAAAGGGCCTCAATTAAGCTAGTTGGTTCATATTTCTTGATGGACAGCTTAATTTCGGCTGGTTTCTTCTTTCCCTTTAATGCTTCCTCTCTACACAAGTTCAAGCTGACCAGCGGACCTGCAGTAAGATTGGCTGATTTTTCTTTTAAAGGAACTTACCGATGCGGCAGAGAATAATCGACAAGTTAATTACAGTGAAACACCCGTCATAAAAACACTTCTCATGAGTTCGCTTGAATTCAGCGAGGTGGCAGCTTCGTCGTTGAAAACGCGAATAGGTATAATCACTGAAAAAACACGCACCTTGCGTGAAGACGAAGAGTTCAGGCAATGTTCATATCGGAGTAGATCGTTGAAAGGAACAAATA
>JAZHYW010004859.1:0-39081 GCA_037355805.1 Ixodes ricinus
GGAATCGAACCCTGGCCTTCTGCGTGGAAGACAAGCGCGATAACCGTTATGCCACGGGCGCGCTGCCTACTTCGTCAGCTGCGCCCGCGGCGATATCAAAAAGACAGATGGCAAATGCATTAGCGCGCTTACTCTTCATCTACTTCAAAGAGAAATGACTTTTCTGGATTGCTGCATGTAAGAGTGGTGATTGGTTGGGATGCAAGTCGGGCACATGAGTGTGTGTTTATAAATGACGATGGTTTCTAATAAAGTCAGTTTAGAGTAAGAGACTGTCCTGTCATCTTTGTATCTTTATTGTCCTCGTCTTCTTCGCGCTTTTAACCTTTTATGATAACCCCATCGCTGCCCGCAATGTCTACTAATGCGTGTTTTATATTGGTCATATTAAAAAAGTCGATTGGTCAGTAACCACCTCGTCTGTAAACTATGTTACTAATATGGTGTTGCGTTTGCATCAATATTTTTTTCAATATTCTTGCTAAACATTCGTAGGAATGTACCTCTTACTTAGAAGTAACAGTACACAAAGTAGCTTTTTGCGACAGTTTATAAAACAGAGTTCCATAGGTTCCTAGCAGCCATGTTCTCGCTTCCCCGTATAGACTGCCCCACTTTGCGCGTGCACTCCTCCATAGCGACGGCATCGTCTCTACACCGTATTTCTGCATTTTGGTCGGTACTTTACTCTTTAACTGCCACTGTCACGACCGAAGGCAGCTCTGTGAGAGCCATCCAATCACCGAACGCACACGGACCGTGAAGAAGACGTTCTCAGTGTCAAGTAGGAGCAAAACAGCGAATCTTCTTGGACGGCGAAACCCATGTCACGAAACCGGCCGCACGATCGCCGTCGAGCGGCGGATCCGGTGACGAGCGGACGCTCGTCACCAGCTCGTTAGACCTATCCTCGGAGCAGTCCACGTCCACGCACACGCCCGCCCTGTCGAGCGCACGAACGTTAACTATGCACACCAACACGGCAACACGAGGACGGCATACAACACACAGCACACGGCTAAAGCTGCATGTTCGCATCGCGCAAATGAGCGGCTTATAGAATAATATACTAACGTAAAGGGTGGCCACTCCCGTAGGCCCCAGCGGATCACTTGACTGTCAGAGCACCAAGCGGCTGTTGTGAAGTTAATCTCGGCTTCCTGTTTAGGCGATTCCGCTTACATGGCTAGAGACACTTATGGTTGCTATTTGAATGGGTGGATAACTAATAGAATTGATTCCGTTCGTATTTAGTGGTGCTTGCGCCACCTACTCTGCCGTGACTAACTAGAACTTTGAATTTAGTTAGGAATCGATTGCTTAAATGCACGCGTAAATTCTAGATTCCAGAGCAGACCATGTACCATATGCAATATAAAATGAAATCCGCTTCACCCAACAGAGGAAAAAAAGAGGACAATCAAACGAGAGAATTGAGCAATGCACAAACATGTATCGACCACAACAAAGATGACTGCCCTCCAGGCGTTCGCAGAAATGTGCACTCCATTTCACTGTAAGGGCGAGCAAAGAAGGAGCTAAGCAGGAGTTACGAGAGCGAGCTTATAGCTTCAAACGAAACTGTAATGCAAGCACGCGTCGTGAAGTAAAGGCATCGTTCAAGACAACACGTTCCGTGTTTGTAGCGTCAGCTTTCTCGAATATATGGGAAACAGAAAAAAGCTTTTCGGCGGCGCAGCTGACGCCCAAGAGACTCTCGAAACTTTCTTTAACCGCCTCACCATCGTCACTAAGAAAGAACGTCGAGAACTCTATCTACACGATGAGAGCAACATCACGCCGCATCCACCCCCGCCAACTTGGTTGACGTTATGGCGGTTATGGCGGCTGCCAAGTCGTGCGTCTTGCCAAAGCCCGAGTCGCAGTCGTTGTAATATTTTTTTAAAACGTTCGAAGCAACCAATAGTTTTAGAAATATGTAAATCAAAGTAAAGCTTGGTCTTAATATTATAAATATAATGAATGTACAAATAATTAGGCACAACTGCGCCAGCTAGCGGGTGTTGTGAATCCTAACAGCTGGGCCACGATTGGGCTTCAGTGGCCACTTTTACGTTTACTCTATTACTCTATGAGTGTCTCGCGAAATCCGACTGGTTCCAACCTGCATGTCGTACTATGTTTCCAAACGTCTCTTGCGAAAGAGAAACATATATTTTAAGAATAAAGAAACAAAATGAACCTTTCTTGTGTTTAGAAACGATTTTAGCGCGTGCTACGTGGCTGTTTTAATCCCAGTTAAAACCAAAATGAAAATATAAGCACTTCCAAAAAATCCAAACGGGAAGGAAAGTCAGAAGCCGCATTGCCTTGCATCGAAAATGGCTGCGCTGGCGGCAGTGGTGGCTTCACTGATCTCTATTGTAGTAGGCTGGATCGCGGATCGGGAGCACGTCGGTGTCGCCACGGGCGGCCATTGCTTGACAACACCAGGCAATACACGCAAGTCTCTGGGAGAAACGCGCAAAAATAAAAATATTGAAGCATGCACGCTGTGCTCGGAGGCGAGTATTTTATGGTGTGCTGCGATCCTTATGTCGGGTGTTTGGAGATCGAATCGGTATTTGTCAAATATTCGAACGCCGACTAAAAAATGAAACGTACCGGAGCACCTACGGCTTAGCCCGCCATAGATATATTATAATGTACGTACACTAGAGGTCCAACTGGCGCTAGTGTCTATGCGACTTCTTTGACGCAAATTGAAGCAGACAGCAACCAGTCTACTTTTGCGGTGCTCCTGTGCATTCCTATGGGAAAACGCGCGTGCATTTTGCCTCTTCACCGAAAATAACACGAAAAACTTTGGTTATTTGGGTCGTACCGAATATTATGTACCTTGATTAACACTGTGAAAGTGTAATTGCTTTAGTTAGCGCATTTTTCTTCATCAGTGAACGATGTTTAACTTCGCTACATTTCAGTCCCAAACGTGTGTTCCGCAGCAGGTGTGTGAAAACAAGCGACGATTCGAAGCAAAATTACAATCGGAAGGAATATAGAGTGTGTTCAAGGCTCGCCAGCATTCCGGTGACGCTTATATATTGATAATATGCCAGTCCTGTCACTATATGAAAACGGCCCCGTCGTGCATGAGCGGATAAAAACATTCAAAACGTAGAGAATAGAGTCCGTGGGCTATGAAAGGTGTCTCTTCGTATTGTTTCCTCTGCCGGGAAGCTTTTATCGGGCACTTGTTCTCAAAGATTTCGAGCGTGCGGGTGATATTTTGAACGTAGAACAAGCAGCTTCGCTCAGAGCAGAAAGAATAAAGCGGTACTTATTTAAAATCAGAACAGACTACGTGGCCTTCAATTTATTTTGATCCTACATGCACGTGTAGATAGTGATCCAGTGTTACTGCGTAGTTCTTGTCGTCTTTCTTAATTTCCAGATGTTCTTCGTTCGTTTGGCACGTATATCCCCCACGCTGAAAAGCGCCAACGTCGTGTTCGCGCTAACAGTGTCCGACAGTGCACAAAAATACACGTACGGAGCCGTTTTAGCACCGTTTTTAATGCGATGAATTTGAAAAAAGAAAAAAACGCCGTAACTGACCAATTATTTCGTCGGCCTTACTGAGAAATGTTCTAAGCTAGTACGTACAAATTCTTTGGGATATTTGCTCTTATGATCGAGCGCAGGAAGAAAATGCACTCACTTTTTCCCATAGAAATGCATTACCAGAAGTCATTTCAGAAAATCAGAAAATTTTCGGGCTGGTTGCTGTCTGCTTCAGTTTGCGTCAGCATGCACACTAGCGCCAGTTGAACCTCTAGCGTACATTATAATAACTCTGTGGAGCCGGCAAGCTTGCTCTCGTAGTGAAGTAAACAAAGCAACTTGCCGTCAATGAGACCGTTTTCGGAGGAAGCCCAGAAGTTGATGCATGACAAAGAAGTTCCATCTCGACAGCGGCTTTCCGGGAGTGAGCGAATTCCGCGTAACAAAGCCTTCGAGCTTGTCGTCTGCTAAACCCAACTCAACAAAACCGCCACCGACTCCGCGGTAACTCTAGGTAACTCTCGCCTCATTGAGCTGCACTACATTGTTCGACCAGCGGAGTCACTCTCTACCACAAAATATTTATTTATAAGAGCTGCGAGGCGGTCAGTTTTAATTTTTGTGCACAAGCTACTTGACTGGCTTATCGAAAAGCAGCCAAAAGTTTCAGTGACGACAACAGCTTAGAAACGGGGAAACCGCACTTTTTCTCGTTTTTCTCATAGAGTCCCATGCATTAGGTGGTGTCAATCAATGGCCGCCGGTGGCGACACTAGGCTTCAGCTGCCGAGGCCGCGGTTCGCGATCCAGCCTACTACAATAGAGATCAGTGGCTGGCTTCCATAACGTGCTGGAACGGAGGCTGCGATCATTATAAAGTCAACTCGAAAACTTTGACATGCCCCTCCAACAGTATTTCATGCTACGATTTAGTGTGGATACCTTCCCTGCCTTTTGAATCTGTAAGTGCTTCGCAAACGCTGGCCATCGCGGCGATGCAGCAGACGCCGCCATCTTGTGCGTTCGTTCGGGGTAGTAAATATTTTAAGTAAAAAGGTAACAGCGGCAAAACAAAAGTTGTATAGTAACTCCTGAATTTATCATCTTTCGACTACCAATCACGCATTTGAGGTAGTAAATAGTTAGTGAAATGTAGTAATGGTCAGAAAAGGTAGTAACCACTGCAGTTAACAGCTTTCTACTAGTTTTTTTAGGAATGTATAATTCATGTGTATTTTTACTTCTGAAACTCAGCCACGAGTGAGCTCCTTGCTGAATTTTGAACGAGAAGAAATACTTTTATAAATAAGTACGTCTTTACCGTTTACGTTAATGCCCAGATAGGTCCTAAGAGGCACAGCTGGGCCGCATTTTTGTTCAAATATCCGGTCCCTAGAAAGACCCCAACTCCTTCGCGAAGAAGAATGCGCTCTGAGATGGAAAATAAAGCCCTTTCCTTCCTTCGGGAAAGGGGACGGGCTGGGGAGGGGTTTAAGATACGAAGAGGGAATCGATCGGGCGCCGGCAAGCAGAGATTACGTGTCGTGGGCGGCGATTTGTGGAGGGCAATTGAAAGGCAGCTGGAAGAGGAACACGACTCCACTCACTCAAGAAGCTTGGTTCGCCGTAGCCCTCTCGCTCCCACCGTCTCTTAACCCTTTCCCGTGTCTCTTTGTTCTCCGGAGTCGGACCCGGAGCCGGGAGACTTCAAATATATTGGAACTTGATTGTGGCAGATTGAAAGATGATCCCGGGGAGCCGTTCCTGCGAGCCATCATAAATCGTCCACTACAAGATTGTTCCAAGGGATATGCTCGGTACTCTCTTCCGCTCTTTCTCTTTTTGTTTTTACATGCTCCCTTCTAGTGGTTTGTCTCTCTTTCGTTGTACGAGTGTGTCAGCGTCTCATCCTGTTTGTCTGAGCTTTGTCTTTCAGGTGCCCTACCATTGTTTTTTTCGCCAGGAATCAGAAATGAACGAAGACTATTTGCTAGACATTCGATCGCGCAATCACGCACGCAATACATACCTTCCATACATGTCTATATTTTATTACGTGGTGGTCCCGGAAACGGATACAACTCTGCAGGTTTTGTGGGGAATTACTCCATAAACGTTTTTGGTCTTTTCGCATAAAAAATTTGCAGCTCTATTTCTATCTATAGATCCAAGAGTCATATGCAGAATTGCATTTTACGAGGAACGCAGCCGACGCTCTAGTTCAGTATTCGACTTCCTGAAATGGGCCACCAGAGCTCTTCGAAACGTCGTCTCGTCGTCCTTCCGTTCCTTCTCTTTCTTGCGACGCCACCGCGAATGTACAGACTGAGGCAAGGGAGCATCCTGTTGGGCGATTCTTAACCTGTCGAAATGCGACGCGTGCGAAAATACGTGGTTGGTTTGCGGCACGGATGTTTGCAAGGCGTCCAAATGTTAACTCTTCAACTCTGCCGCACCACAAGCCCACGCAATGCCCGCGATATTTGAATCTGCTGTCGCCAGAATGCAATACTACAGTAATGTTTTAAGATAACATATACTCTCAAAGCTCCTCCATGTTTTATATACCGCAGAGCATTCAGAACGCAAATACTGATATTTGTCCCATCAGATTGGGTAATGTCAATTGCAATCAATATCTCGCCCCAAGGGGAACACTGCCATAATGAAAAAATCGGTGGAAGTCATTTGGTCACTGAGACGTCATGGCCATTAAAGCATGTTGTCAAGAGACCTCATACATGGCAGAATTGGTAAAAAAATAAGTTTTGTGTCTGAATACATCCCGAGGAGATGATATTATTAGGGTGCAGGAAAACGTTTATTTGGCTTGTGCTCGAAATGTTTCTTGCTGATTTCTTCTTTAACTCCTTAACCGTTTTGAACGAGCCTAGCTTGTCCACCTAGAGCCGTCCTGCACACACTTGCTCGCTCCCTAAAGTTCTGTTTTTTTTTTTGTTTCAAATGATGACCGGTGGCAGAGGCACGCGTGGTCCGTGGCACGTGCATTAAAAATTAAAAAAAGACGATGTAAAATAAAAAGTTAGCAAACAATAATATGAAGAAATGGCAAAAATGTTTAATTTTTTTCATAAGTGTGCCCTCTCTTTATGGGCCTCCTGCGTTCATCTTCCTCATCTGGAATTGGTCGAGAAAACGAAATCTGACTTTTAGGCCAGCACAAAGAAACTACAAGTAGCAGAAAGCTAAAACTCCGTGAGTATGTTAGGCTAGCGGTGGCAATAAAATGGAAAAGTTTAAGCATATGACGTTGTCAGCATCAAAGGATACAAAGAAAAACAAAAGTTATAAAAAGTTTAAAATCAAAGCCAACGTCCAGCTTAGATATTCATTAAATCAAAATGTGAGATTATGGGCGTTTCTAGCATTTATTATAGTAAAACAAAATTGTCTGCAATAAGGAAATAAATACCTTTTTACTGACACGATTTTTCACAAAAATAAACGCCGCACGGGCCCAAATTTAAAAGCGGATTGATAAATATTAGGTTTAGATGGACATCGGCTCATATATAATTTTGTCATCATTTTGTATCTTTTAATTAGGGTAACATTATGTACGCACATTTTCGCAGTTTATCGCCATTGCTATAGCGTAATATTTTCACTGCGTTTCAGCTTTCTGCGATGCGTCGTTTATTTATGCCAGACAAAAAAACGAATTTTCTCTTTTCGATCAGTACCTTTCATGGAGACCTTTCGATGGAGTGCTGAAATGTGATTCCGTAAAACCTGTTTGTTGATCTCGCGACATTCCGGTGCTGAACCTCTGTGCCATATTTTTTTCTTGTCCTTACTCGACGTGATTGGGATGAATAGCGTAGCAGCGCTGAATCTTCTTCGTAGTCAGTTTTATCGTGGTTTCGACATGGTTAATTTGTCTTATTTTAAACATTAGTTTGCAGATAACATGCAAATATATTTAACGTTTCTTTGGCTAGGGTCTTCCTGTGTTTGGCCAGCCCATATAGTGGACTTTGTTTTAGCGTTTTTGCATATAAACTTCAAGAGATCGTGTTACAACACTGAGTTCCACTCTTACTAAATGAGTGTCTTGTAGGGAGGGAGGGGTGGGGGTGTCGTAGAGATGAGGGAGATGTTCTTGCAGGGATAGCAAATCTGCATCTCCTATCCTGTAGTTCTACGCAGGATTATCTACCAACAGCGTGTACTAAGGCGGAAATCAATCTCCTCCAGCCTTATCCTGTTATGGGGCGCATGATTAAGCACTAACTGTGGGTAAGGAGGCAGGAGATTGATTTCCGCCATATAACTCTGAAAAGAAGGCTAGTCTGTTTTCTTTTTCTTTTACTTCGCCGTATGCGTTGAAATGCCCAGATGTATGCACCCCGAAAACGTTTAAAGGTTTTCTTTTCTTTACCGAAAAGAATTAATTAAGCATCGCTAAAAGCTCATTGTCATCTCAAGTGTAGTGCTAGCGGTCCAAACCAGAGTGCCAAAGTGTTTAGACTTGACCGTTGTCTCAATCAAAAGATTTTATGTGATTTTCTGAAACTTTCAACGAGAAAATGGGCAACGTTTTTGCCCGTTTTATGCAATTGGTACCATTAAACTTCATGTATTCAAGAGCTCCTTCTGCCGCGGTTTTCTCATTGAAAATTTCAAGATACCACTTTAAGCTTTTCAGTAAGACAATGGTTAGTTCTGGAAACCTTGGCATCTGGTTCGTACAACGAGTGCTACATTTGGTTCGGAGAATGAGCGTTCGGCCAGTCAGTAATTCATTTTTGTGGTGAAAAAAAATACGAAATGTTTTTGTGGACACTTTGGAGATGGTACTGCAGTCGAACAAAATGTCGCCACCCAGAGAGCTCTTAGTGAAATATGGTCAATACTTGGTAGATATATTTAGATCATGTACTATATTAGTGTACACGTAGTACATTCTAAGCATACTTTCACTGTTTAAGAACACTGATAGGAATAGTGGCGCACTTAGGAATGACTTAAGCGTGCAATTATGATTATTAAGGATTATACATACTGGTAGTGTCTCCATCATCAAAAATGTTTTTTGGTCAAAATATTAGCTTCCAAAGGCCACAACACTTACGTTTGATGCGAGCAAGAATTATAGTAAAGAAGCACAATGGGACGAGACATCCAGGTAAAGTTTAGCGATCAAAAGTAAGGCACAAAATTGACAAAACACGTCCCTTCCGCGCCTCCATTTTGCCGTCATCAAGCACCCCGCCGCGGTGGAGAATAAGTGCTTGACGATGTCCTTTGTACCCGCAGCACAAAAGTTAGCAACGTACAGGAGAGAGTCGCATAACGCTGGCAGATATTGCCGGGAAAGGGGGGGGGGTCTTCTCAGCGTGACGGATGGCATCTCCACTTGTGTTCGTACGCTGGGGCTTTCGTAATGAGACCCGCATCAGGCAGCGGGACTCCAGCGACGGCGGGGTTCAACTTTTTCCGTTCGTTGTCGTCGAGTATGCTCATCCTACACATCCTCCCCCGACCCAAAAGCACACACAAACTCGTCGCACATCGTCATCTCGGTTCCCTAAATTACCAGAGCGCGCGAGCGAGCCAGCGAAGGTTCAGTTCGCAGCTTTGAGTTGAATGTACCGTGTGTGTCTGCGTCCGTCGGGAAGGGTTACGAGGAGGATATATAGCTAGACCACACTAATTGCTCTCGCTAACTTCTGCTTCTTGGCAGTTCTTATTTCTCTTCTTTTTAAACTAGAGGTGCACTTGGGATTTGCTGGATTCGCTGGAGCATTTTTGCCTGCCTTGCGAAATGCGTGCCTTTGAGGGACCTTGCAGAACTTTGTTCTTGTTGATGCTTTTTTTTTGTTCTTGTTTTTGTTGTTAATTATGTACGAGCGGAAAGTAAGCACATAACCACAGTTTCTGAAATATCAATTGTGCCTCTTTCTCTCGTTTAAGTTTCAGTTAGAGCACCTTCGATATCCGTTTTAATTAATGTACAAGACGGTTCAGTTTTATTATGAGTGAAAACTATTCTATTTATAGAAGCACTAGTTCAATCGCAACATTCCATTTTTATTTTTAATTACTGACACATTTATAATGCACCACTTCGATGACAGAGCAAAGCGCGTGCTAAAGCAGCCGTGAAAAAATAAACATGCACTAACACAAAACAAAAGCAAATGTCCTTATGTACTCTCGGAAGTCGCTGAGGAGTAGTTTACATGGTACTGAATCGAATGTTTTCTCTTTCATTAGAGCTTTACGAAGTGTCTTTAACTGCTTCAAAAAATGGCGTCTGTACATGTAGTCGACTAATTGCGTTAATGCAATTGTGTTGTGTGCTTGTTTAGACTGTGGTAAGTTCGTCAGCCCCAATGAGCGTCTTGTGCCTCCGCTGTCATGAGAAATAAACTGTATCAAGACGGCAAGTTGAGCTAGTTTGACATTCTTTAAAGGGATGGTGAACCGAAAATTGGATTTCAAAGAAACAATGCAGGGGATGTAGGCGGGACGCTACAATCCCTACAACACTACACGTAAGGCGATATCTCGAATGGACGACCGTAATTTGAGAAAAAAGGTCGAGATTGAACAAGGCCGACGAGGCGCGTGACGTCAAGATACCTAGTTTCCCCCTCTCTTCGCTTCGCTCCCTCAAGGCGGCGAGGCGGAGAAGACGCGAGGCCGTTCCCTCTCCTTCTCGGAGAAACATGACGTCAACAAACCTGTCAAATGCGCCTCCTTTTCTTGAAAAATACGGTCATCCGTTTGAGATATCGCTGTATGAGTGATGTTTTGGTGTTTGTAGCATCCCGTTGCACGCTTTTGCCGCGTGTTTTGTGGAATTCAGATTTCGGTTTAGCATCCCTTTAAGTAAAACACCTAAATTTAGCCAGTACAGCACCGCTGCTAATCTGGGTGTCTTTAACGTGCATCAAGCAGACGTGATACAGGACCGCGTGCTGTTACGATTCTCATCCCAATCGAAGCAAGCAGGGGTGGGAGTTGAGCCTGGGAGCTCTGGGTTTCGCAGCGCGAGCTTTCACTCCAGTAGCACCGAGCTGCGGTGCCACTCGGCCGACGATCCCTTGTCCCCCTCTCCGCCCCCAAGTTGCAAGCTGCCTTAATATTTGAGCTCTTTATCGATCGCTTATCTTATCGGCTGAACTGTACCAAGAACATAATATTATGAGCGATCGGTAACATGCCTCCATGGCAATGCAGATGGCAGCAGGTGCAGACGCCTTTTTCTTAGGGAACATTTAAACGTAGTGCCCCGTAGAGGGTGCAAGTATTTAAAATTATCCATTCGGCCATATCTTGGTATGATAAAAAATACTAGAAATGTAACGCAGACTTCTTTGTTCCGAGGCGCTGTTCCCTATTGAATGAAGAGCAAACGTAATCGATGGGCGAGTGTTAGCGATCGTCTCCGCATAACATCTGGAGTTAAAGATGCTCATTCCCAGATAATTTTGATCTGCATGCGCATCGTACCGGCTCGCGGTAACGTATCACTACTACGTAATTCACAGTAAATATCCTAGGATAGCACTCACACTGTACTCAATAAACTTGCCATCTAAAGCTGCAACTAGTGTCGTAACAAATGGACTGACCAACCGCGCGCTGCTTCAATACTAGCAGCTAAATTGCTTGTTTTCTTTTCTTTTTTTATACTAAGACATCATGGACAGGGCAAACGGAATTGAGAGCAAAAGGTGTGAGGTCTCAGTGCCATAAATAGACTCACCTCTATTGCTGTGGAAAATACATACTCGTGTAAGCATCGTGAAGGTTGAACCTAACAGAGGCTGTGCTGGTTGAAAAACACCAATGATTGGCGTTGCGAGTTCGACGCGGTACACTAAACATGCGAGGGCTTTGAAGGGTCCGTGGACACACGAGAGAAAGGCAGCGAAGCGACTTTATCTGTTCAAAAAATATTGATATATTTTCTCTCAGTTTGCTCGTGTCTTTGGTATCACCAAATTCGAGGAACACCAGTGCAGACGTTTCTCTTTTTAAATTATATTAAACCCGCGATTGACGAATGTTAGATATCCCCCAAGTTGCATTCACACTCTACTTATCACTCTCTCTTCTTGCTCTCATCTCCGTAGAACACGATACATATCAATGGCTCTCTGTGTTTCTAACCAAATAAATCCAGATAAAAATGCAAAATAAAAACAAACCGGGTGTTTGTGGGTCAACCTCCTACGCCCTAAATGATCACGTTGAAGCCCCCTTCCCCCAACTCTTCACGCCCAGCTTCATAGGCATAAGCTCCCCCCCTCCCTAACCTAAAGAAAACAACCTCACTATGACATTGAATGGCGCCTATAGACCCTTTCATGCTCCTCCGCATGGGCGCTGCCATCTTGGAATCACGTGACGCGGCAGCCATTAGGTTGCTTCAACTTGCTGCTCCGCTCTCCCTCCGCGCCTTGGCGTATGCGTTGTATTCGTGTTTTTCGTCGCGTTTTACCGCGCTTTCTTGCCTTACTTCGGAAACTGTAGTCCGATACGTCTGCTCGACGACTAAGACATCACGAGGGTTCAAAGGTCGTTATGACAACTGAGGTTTGTTTACTAATAGATGCGGAACATTCTCAGTAAGAAGCGCGTATATTTATATCGCGCATTTAGGATCGGAAGGCGTCAAGAATAAATAGTCAGCGTAAGGAGACTATCTGCGTGTCCTGAAAGTATCGTTCTTTGTATTCATAATATATCGAAAACAGTTTCTTTTGACTGTGTGAGGAAACTCGCGGAGGAGATAGAAAACGAACGTTTAACTTGTATTTGATCTGAGGCTAGAAGTAATGGTACGTCAACATCAGGCAATTTGTTTGTTCATAATATCACACCTACATGTGTATGAGGTTCTCAATCTTTTCTTTTTTTTTTTGCGACGTAAACATTTGGTTGGTCGGTTTACTTTTAAAATTGAACAAATTGTATACCGTGCTCGCTCCCATTTCGACAGTCATTTAATTGATTTATTGATTATAATTAGATAACAAGTGCCATTTACTTAATTTATTTTAACTCAAAGGTTGGGACTTCCCGCGCAAGAAACTGCCACCGACACTTAACAGTAGCGAGTTTTAGAATAGCGTGCACAAAGAAATAACGTCGTTGCTATTTGCAAATCCAGAACGCGGTGTGGGTTCGGCGCATGCGCAATAAATACGACGCGTTTTGTTTTCTTTTTACGTTGTTTTAACTTTTGCCAGTATCTGAAATCCGCAATATTTGACGCCGAATAAAAGAAAAAAAAAGCCGTCTGCATAACAGTCATTTTAGTCTAGGATTGTTGATGGCGAATAGAGGAATACTTTTGGTGGCTTGCGACGCCGAAATTTTCAAAGAGAATCTGTTCAAACAAATAAATATTTGTTCACAAAAGTCCGTGAAGTGGTGCCTTGCGCTAGAATTCAGCCAAACTTTCCTAGGTATTTCTCCTCCTGCGCGCTTTAATTTTATTTGGCCAATGTTACGAAAGACCAATGCCAGATTCATTTGACGGGCCTGTCACTTATATCATATTTTGAGTAAGCAAATGTTCATATAAAAATAATTTATTTCCTAGGGCCAATATCGCGAAATGCTGCTTATGAGTAGTTTAGCAGTGTTGATAATTTAAGAAATTTCCTACTCGGCCGGTCAAAACATACTCGAGTACTGATTGAAAAAAAAAGTAGAGGCCGAGATGATACAATTTGTTTATATCAATTATCTGCGTCATTACACGATACGTTTTTAGTCTGCGAAGTTCATTAAAGGCTGGGTGCCGACGAAAACCAAACAGTGAGTAGTAAACTCGCGAGTTCATCTGTTCTGGCCGATTCAGCACATTGCTAATTAAGCTGTCGACATGCTTCTTTACATTCACGTGTTAGTCTCTTCATTAGTTTTTTCTGGAAACTTGCGTTATCGGATACGGCCGTAGACGATGGTAATCTTCCCTGTATGTACATCAGACAGGGGTTTCGCAACCGACCATAATCAGATATATCAAAGGAGTTGGTAAAAACAAAAAGCAATTTAGGCTAAAATACACCTCGTAGTTCTCAAAGGGGCTCAATACCATTGTTTCATTGGTTGTGTGTTACAAGGAAAATAATCGTATCACAAAATTAAGCAAAAACAGCGTAAAACAGCAACATAGCCGCGTTCACGTTGAAAACGAAACCAACCAAATTGAAGCAACCTAATGGCGCCGAGTGCATCAGCGCCCTCTAACCGCCGGTGAGGCAACTACTAAAATGAAAAGGTCTATAGCTGAGTCCGTTGCTGATCAATGTTTGCTGATGATGAGCAGCCACGAACGCTCCCACAACCAGCATTTCATGGTTCACACTTTCCATATGGTATTTATTTAAAAAAGATAAGCGGGTAGTCGTCTCGAGCGTGTTGTGTGGACAATTAACGCACCAAAAATATGATGTTCAGTGAAGGTGTCGTATAGCTGGACCTTGTTCCAATATCATTTTCTGAATAGTTTTGCAACTATGACATCCAATCACGAACTTTGTAACTCCGTCGCCCAATCATTAATAGTCGTCCAATAATTAATAGTCCTGAGTCCTTCAGAAGCGCCTCAGCAGAATCATCAGAGGCACATTGCGCAGCAGTGTGCGTCCTTGCTCGCAAGTCGCAATGAGCCGCTGGATGAGAATCACCGCGATAAGGAAATACAAAATCAGCATGCTCAAGACGTAACAATCAGCTCCGATCTCTATCACTTTCAAGTACAATCCCGCCACACCATCGCCGCCGCGAAGACGACGATTCGTTTCGAGCCGCGTCTTCCATCTTGACGGGTTTATTATTGGCTTGGGCCTGTACTTTCTGCCATCTTTTCATGTCTTCGTATATTCTTCGCTTCCGCAGTCGCCTGATACCCTCCGGTAGGGTTTCATGTGAAATACCACAAGAACCACACACATACGCCCACAAGCGGAGCAGACAGAATTTAGGGTGGCTTCATGCCAACTTCAAATATTCATGATTCATTTGCAGTGATGTTTCTTTTGTTTCCTGTCGGAAAGCTCCGGCACGATGAGCACATTTGAAAACGATGTGTCGGGGCTGCCCATGGCGCCGCGGCGCGGCGAGATATACAAGCGGGGAAGGGGGGGGGGGGGGGGCGAGGGAAACCGTCATCAAACGAGAGCCAAGTCGATCGTCGCTCAGAGAATATTAGGTCCTTTCTTCGTAGATTCGTCCTTTGCGCTTGCTTGGAACAATGTGCCTTTGTCTTTGCTGTGGGGTTGACGACGTTGTTGGCGATTGAGGAGTAAACGAGTGCACCATCGAAGCGGCTTTTTCTAAGCATTTACTTTTCTTTGCCGTCTTGTTTCGGTGCAGGCGCGCCAGAAACGATCCTTACAAGTAGCTCCGCTTTGTCTTTACACTGCTTTGTTTTGTGGCTTCGATAGCGACCGGAAGTACCACGTCT
Source organism: Ixodes ricinus (assembly GCA_037355805.1). Lineage (NCBI taxonomy): Eukaryota > Metazoa > Arthropoda > Arachnida > Ixodida > Ixodidae > Ixodes > Ixodes ricinus. The sequence continues at coordinate 14,981 of JAZHYW010004859.1, forward strand.
TCCGGCTTTTTTACGCTTGTTTGCTATCTGAAGGGCGGTCACGTCTTGTTTTATTATTAGACCTCGTAAATTTAACGGATGAGTTTTGATGTTGCCTGCAGCCACAGACAAATCTGCGTGGCCTTTCAGAAGAGAGGGCTGCGCGAGTTCAGCCCTGATCGACAGCCTAGCATGATGTTCAGTACAAGCTTTCACGTCATTGCGACATGAGGTTGTCCCTTATATTCTGTCTCACGAAAACCTTGCAGTACAGCTAAATCTACAGGGGAGAAAACGTATTTCAACCTGTTCACGAGGAGGAAAAGGAGTAACAGGAAAGAAAGGCTGGGAATCCCAGCCTCTTTCGCCTGTTACTCCTTTCCCTCCTCTTGGAAAGATTAGAACACGCTCTCTCCCTGTGGCTTTGACAGTTCTGCACGGTTTTAGCGAGACGGAGTAGAGTGTAGAGCACGTCTCCGATTGTGTTTATCGTCTTACACCGTCCATGTATAGGAACGTTCCCGAAGTGGCAACAATATGGATCACCGGAGGGATGTTGCGTTCGTGGCATTTAGCACTAGTCAAAAGGACGAGCAGACTAAGGCGTCGCTGTCATCGGGACTTTCTTAAAGCGCTAGAGATATGAACTGACTCATGTACCTCTATCGACTGAGCCTGCCACGCGCGCTCCTTTTGGTAGCCGGTGACGCGTCACCATTCTTGGTTCGTGGTTCACCCCACATGCAAACACGCACGTTCCGATTGCTCTACAGCTACATCATGGTGTTGCCACGTCAGATAGTACGACGATGGTCCGAGTCATATTTCTGATGGTTCTGTAAAAAAGTATATATAAAAGTCATGTTGTTGGAAGGAGCATTCAGCTCTATGCAAACGCCGTAGCTAAGATTCTCCCAGGTATATAAAATATCGAAGCTTAATGCGTGGAGATTGCAAAGGTTTCACTATGGTACTTAGCACAGCCGTCATTTTTATAATATTTTTATTTATTCTAAGTAAGGTTTACAACAAGCACACAAACTAGTGAAGACTGGAACAAAATATTTCATTGTAAATATTTACACAACACGTCAAACACATTTCAGAGACACATTCACAAATTATTTACCAACAAACTATGTCAAATAGGACGACGCAAAATATATCAAAATTATAATATGGCAAAATTGCACGTCAATAAAAAAAAGAATTCTGCTTTTTTTAAATTCTTTTTAACCGTTTAGAGTGATATAAACTAACCTACTAACTTGCGATGAGAAAACATTGAACAACATATGACCTTAGGTGAAAAAACAAGAACAAAGTTCACTCGAATTTTGGTGGCTTAATTGTCTCCGTTATAGCGGCTTTGACGCAATTAGTCGGCTCCAAAGATGGATTTTCTAGAACCGACAAAGGTTGCACAGCGGTGCTGCTCTATCGTAGGGTGTAAAAAGTTATGTTCTTCCCAGTTTAGCTGTATATTTGTGGTTCCTTGCGTTGCCCACTAAGACAACCCCCTCCCCCTTTCACAATACGGTTTTGGATGGAGAGCCGTAAAAAGGCTAGCATGCCTTGTATCTCTATAAAATGGGTGGAATTAATAGTTTTGAAATATGCCCTGCTGCTCCTAATCTAAAGGATACCTTTAATCGTATTAATCTTAAATTTAATTACTAAAATTAATTATAAACTCAAATATACAAAACACGTATTTTTTCCCCTAAATTTGCCTTTTGGCAGGAACCAATGATAGGTAAATCATTTTTCTCTGCGACAGCGTACTTTTCACAGGAACATTTTGCCTGCGTTTCCTGAAACACCCCTACTGCTCCCAAGGACATGACATTTATATTGTATATATTTTACAGATATGTACAACATATTACCAGAACCATCAGATTGTGTCAATTGACATGGAAAAACCCAACAGCCTAACCCCCGTAGTTATCAACTTCTATTTGTATTCCATTGTACGGTACGCATCGATACTAAGAACAGTTCCTACTGCCTCGCCTTGCTTTCGCGGTGATATACTTTTTCCGTATGAGGGCTTTGTGCTTCACGGCAATGTGCTCTGCTACATTTCCCAACTGCCGTCAGCACTGTCGCCCGCCGACAGTTCTTCTTGAGAAAATGGCCCTGCGAAACTGAGAGGGTCCTAGGAGGCAATGCCAGGAAACACAAATAAAGAACTAAGTAAAGGAAAACATGATCTCCTATATGCTACGATAGAACAGGACTGCTGTACAGCATTTGCGCGGCAATGCTTTTATAACGAAGACTTAGCTAGCTCAATTCGAGTGAAAGTTTGTTGTCGTTTTTCTCTTAAGGAGGTCAACACGTTACTCAATGTTTTGCCGTCGCAAGTTTGTTTAAGTCACTGTAAACTGTTAAAAGTTTTAGAATAAAATATAAGTGAAATGTTGTAAATATTGACGTGCAATTCTGCTACATTTAGAAAAATGATATGCGATTTTGGCATTATTTTAAGAACTACAATAATGGCTAAGGATATCTTATATATTCTTAAAATTCACATAAAGATGATCATTTTGATGTTTTTTGCGTTGTTTTATATAAAGTTGTTCGTTGCAGATTATTTTTGAGTGTGTCTCTGGCGTATTTTATTCCCGAGTTTGTAATTGTTTTTGGATTAAAATATTTTATTGTAATTTTTAATCTTCTTTGTATATGTTGTAAACTTTACATAAAATAGATTCAAAAATGTATTGCTACGTGCATGCTACGGTGTGAAATGGACGGCTGTGCAATGTAAAATAGCGAAATATTGGCCATCTCAACGCCTGGAGCTTCGAAGGTTTTTATCTCCAAAAGAAAGTTAGCTACGCCGTTCGCTTACAGCGGAATGCTCCTCCCATTTACGTGACTTTAACATTTATTTTTTTACATAAATAAAAAAACAAAGTGACCCGGACCACCCTTTTACGATCTATCATGGAAAAACCCATGAAATGGCATGCCACAGTTTGCCCGCACACTCCTATTGGTATGTCGTAGCTGCTGGCGACGCACCGCTGACAACACACCGCATTTAGGGTGACGCTTTGGAATTTGTGACTGGAGCGTATTCTGTCTGAACCCACCTTGGCGGTTCTTGCATAGTTAACCAAATTTTATCCAGGTCTTTAGACTTCCGAACTCCTTGAGTTTCGCCACCTGGCCGACTGAAAGGCGAGTTACGGCAGAAAGTGTGTCTATCCTCTGGTCACGTTCACCTCCGCTGTTCTGCCACCTGCAGAATCACGGCAATACGCAGGCAGTTGTGACATCACGAGGCAGAAATCGATTGCATAAAATGAATGCGCGTTAAACACAGCGGTTCGACACTCGTTCACGGCACCTTATTTGACGGGCACCACAACGTAGGCGCAGTCCGATGAATCATCAAATCAAAGCTCGCTAAATAACATTGTCTGAGACAGAACCTTCGGGAAGTGATGTGTGAAGCGAACGTTAAAGATTGAACTAGAACAAAACAACGACACATGCAGAACAAATAAAGCAGTCAACGAAAGCAAAATTAATACGCTCAGTTAGTTGGGCAATAAAACTAGAGATTCCAAGACATTTCTGTGAAGACAGAGAGCTCTTTAGATGTTTCGGGAGTGAGAGAACTGAGCAATGAACCGATCTGCCTAGCCAGCGTTCGTACTTACCTGGTTCTGGCGCGCAGCTGGGTTTTATAGAATAAGAGCTTCGTTGTCGACTAAATTTGGAAACACCGTTATAAAGCTCGACACAGTGGGTCATTTCAACACCGAGTGTTCAACACATCCGGGCCCCGGGGTGGGTCACCTGAGCACGGTGTTGGATCCAGATTGGACTTCAAAAGATTGCCCAACTTGCGCTGCTTAAAGTGCCCAAGAAACGTTGGAAAGCATATATCAAATGTTTTACGAATGTGCATGTAGTCATTTCTGCTATGGTAAGAGTGTGAAGCTATTCGACGTTATCATATTTTGTTATTTATTACTTCTGTCTTTTGGTGTTGTTGTCTGCTTTCTTTGCAATGGTGCCAAGGGCTCATGAAGCTGTGTGAAACAGATTTTTTTCTTTTGCACCCGCGCCCACCAAGATGAAAATAAAACAATGCTCAATTCAGTTTAAAAAAAAAGGAAACGTGAGTCAGTCCAGTGTGCCGCTGTTCTACTATTGTCACTGACTGCTTATGAAACGCAGGTCGTGGCAACTCTCAAGTCTATTGCTCCGCAATCAAGAAGAGAATAATACTATTTTATTTCCATCGCCATTTGATGGTGGCGATCGGGGAAAAAGCTGCATACAGAGCTTGACCTGTTCTTGACCGCCCATAGCAATAAAATCATCATTATCCGATTAAAATTCTGAAGAACGAAACACAAAGATAGAACCTTGAATATAAGTATCCCCGTGCTGCCTTTTTTAAGTTTTCTGTAGTTATATTTGGAACACGTTAACATTTATTTATTTATTTTATTTACACAAATACCTGCTGCGCCATTAGGCAGTATGCAGGGGGAACAAAAGAAAAACGCATTGAAAAGACATTTTCAGTAATGAAATCGACAGTCATTCAGTACTACATTCTCACTCGAGCGCGCTTCTCTGCAGTCTGTCATAAAATACGTCATTATTGATAACAGCTATCAGTTCTTCCGGAAGGGCATTTCACTCCCGGGCGGCTTGAACAAAAAATGAATAACAAAAACAGTCAGTACAATAACCATACTCTGCCGCCGTCTTAGAATGATTCCGCCTTGAAGATACATGGTGTGGTTCGAGAATGTAAAGACCCTTTTCAATGCCTGTTTCCCCGTGATATATACTGTGAAAGAATTTTAACCGCAAACACTTTCTCCGATGTCTAAGAAGGTCCCAACCGAGTCTGTTCTTCATTTCTGTACAGCTCGAGTACGGACTATAATCGCCTGTGACAAACCTTAATGCCTGATTTTGGATTCGCTCTAACTTATTCGCAAGGTAAAACTGAGGCGGATCCCAGATAACGCAGGCATACTCCAAAATTGGTCTGATAAAAAAAAATATAATGTTTGTCTTACGCTACGAGATGTATTCTTAAAATTCCTCCGAATAAAAAATAACATCTTACTTGCCTTTGCTACAATGTTATCTACGTGCTCATTCCATTTTAGATTATTCAAAAAATTAACTCCTAAATACCTGTATTTTCGACCCGCTGAAGTTGATAATTTTTTATCTTATATGTAGTCCTGCTAACAATAGATCGAGTAAAACACATGTATTTGCACTTTTTTTATATTCAAGCCCATTTCCCAATGATCGCACCAGCGTTCTAACATTTCTAAGTATTTTTGATCATACAGATGTCTGCGTCATTTTCTATAACTTTGTATAATACACAATCATCCGCAAATAACTTGATATTTGACTGTATCCCCTCGCAAATGTTGTTAATAAATATAAGAAATAACAAAGGTCCTAGTACACTTCCCTGAGGCACCACCGAGGTTACAAGTACGGGTGAAGATATTTGACCATTTAGCACAACACTTTGTTCTCGCTCAGATAAGTATACAGCAACCCAATTTATAATATTTTCATTAATTCCTATTAATGTAAGCTTATTCAATAACAAATGATGTGGCACCGTGCCAAACGCCTTACAGAAATCCGAGAATATACAATCTACTCGTTTTTGTTGTCAATGGCGTTTGAAGGGTAATGTGTAAATTCAGCTAGCTGAGTTACACTCAAATAACCACGACGGAAACCATGTTGGGAGGTAGAAAAAAAATTACTGGAACTTAGAAAGTTCCAGTAATTTTCCAGTTACATGAACATAACATCCGGCCAATATCTTTCAGTCGCCTTATGTTTTTAAATGCTATACATTGAGCGGAAAAATCCATCCGGAAAAACAAACAGAAACCAACCCTGTTTATCTTTCTCTCTTATAATGCATGAAATGCATCATTTAATGAGCGATCGTTTCTGTTGAAACGGGAAGGAATGCGTATCGACTTTCGAGATATGCATCGATCAGTTTTCGCGTTTTCGTATCATGCTTCTGGAACTGGGCCCAGAAAGAGTGCCAGGACGTCCATAATTATCCGGGGAAGAGTGTTAACCTGTTTTAGGCGCTTCGTCTTTATGTCGGTCTCGCCACGTCGAGGCGTTCAGCATAGACACATTGCCGAGATATCGACGAGGTACGCGCGTGAAACGACTCTCCCACACTCCTATGCAGTGGCGTAACAAGGGGGGGGGGCGGGGGGGGGGCGGACCGCCCCGGGTGCAGCGCTCAGGGGGTGTCGCGGCGGGCCACGAGGGGGGGGGGGGCGGCGGGCCACGCGATAGCGGTGGAGGGGGGGGGGGAGCCGCGGCGGGACACGCGCGAGCGGGGGGGGGGGGTGTCGCGGCGGGCTACCGCCCCGGGTGCCGCTGACCCTCGTGACGCCACTGCTCCTATGGGTCATTCTCGGTGGAAATCCAGGCGCAATATTTGCATCCGGTTTCAAAATGAGAAGACGAAAACGCAAAAAATCTTATCAAATGATATTTCAAAGCCCGGTGGCATTTCAGGAACTGCATAAATAAGTTTGGTCTCAAATAGTATGTGCTCTGAATAATGCAATTGTCACATGACCAATAAAATTGATAATTCAGAAGTTCAATAATACATTTTTGGGTAATTAGCCAATTGTATTTGATGCTAATTTCTCCTCCTACTGTCCGCCAAACCTGATGAAAACGTGGTAGAAACATTACCCGTGTAACCTTTCCCCGCCCCTCTCCATTTTTATTGTATGTTCGAATTAAAGTCAAACATGGTCAAATTAGGTGCACAAAAAGAGAGAAAAGAAAGAGCGCGTGGAGGTTTTCTGTTCTTGTCTCTTTGTGCCCCACCATTACCATGTTCAGTCACTACCAAGTATCCCAACTGACAAACTTACTGAATTCAGACGCCCTGTATGCTTCAGCTAAACTCTCTTGAGCCTTCAAGAAAACAACGAACAATACAGGCACGTTCATCTTATAATTAAATGCGCAAAAAACAAACTTAGAGACCAGTAATATTTCGTGTGTGGAGTTAGAGAGCGGTACATTGGTCTGCCTTATAGAGACACTGAATTAAAAGGACACAATTTTAAATGCCTAGATAGAACAGGTAAAAAAGAAACAGATCAAGCAGGCACTTATTTACAAAGAAAGCCAGGTTCTAAGCTGAATATTCCGCAAGCAGCAACTCCAACCAACCGTATGGGTACTACTAACCCGACGCGCCAAAAGGCGTGCTCGGAAACGAGTGCTAATAATGTGCCGTACTTGGCCCAATAAATAATTTTAATTTTCACATGCGGCGACATGGCAATGACCACGTGGTTGTTGGTAAGATTAAATATGAAATTTAATGACTATGCTATATACTTCCGTTATGGATCACCGGACATGAGCGAAGTAAGTAGTCTTCAAACGTCCCCATTTTAGCCCACCTAGCTTGGTCGGCCTGATTCCATGCCGCGAGACCGAGGACTGTCCACGCCAATGCCCTCGGTCCATTGCGGATGGAGCAACCTATTCGCTCCTCATCCTGCAACTTCTCAAGCGTCATCCTACACGGTCATCGACGGCAGTAATCAGGACGGCCTTACCGACTGACAGGCGGTAGATCGGCGAAGCCCAAACCTTGGAATCACCATTCAATCTTTGGGGACAAGCGGGACTTCCCCGATTTCCTACAGTTTTATTGGGATTTTTGGGGGGTATGTTCGTGAATTTGTTTTTGCTTTCGTTGTGAGTGCAAGTTTATTTTTAAAAAGCGGAACGATCCGACCAGAATCTTCTGGATTATTTTTTTCAGAAATGGGTGTGACAGCAGTACTGCTGCTAGCCTGAAGTTCAACGAGCACTAAGCAATAGTGAATGCACAACCGTAAGCACACACAGAAAAAAAACAAAAAAAAACACGAAGCATCAGCCCGACGCGGAGCCGCCAGTAATATTGGTTCTTTATCAGGAGGGCGCCAACGCTAATAAAGATCGATATCGACGCGAGGAATACTCGACAAAAACAAATACTACACGCAACTTCCAAGTGAAGTGATAGATGAACAAGTAAAAAGACATTGCTCAATTCACTTGATCACATGGCGATCTCCATCTTTTTTTTTCTTCTTTTTTTATCGCGTTTATTTTTCCCTTTCTTTTTCCCCCATCGCTGATCAGCACCATTGCCACGCGTGATCGCACTGCCTCTCTTCGGCCCAATTCCTTATCGACCTGCGGATTGCGGCGAAAGTGGGAAGAAGGGATGTAAGATCAAGATTAATTAGGAACCCGCGGCAGTAATTAGGTTCTGGCCTCAGTCCTCGTCGTCGTTCACCCACTTCCGTCCCCGGGATCCTCTCTTCTTTGGACGCCTCTAATTTCTTTCCGATGCTGGCCTTTCCCTTCTTCTCCGCTTACGCTGCCTCGCCCTTCCTCAGAACACATTCGACGTTTCTTTCGTTCGCATTTCTGCTTCTTTTACTGCTTACTCTATATTCCTTTTCATTGGCCTAATCATTTTTTTACCTTGTTTTTGCATGTTCATTGATGCACAGTAAGTTTGACAGATGTGAGGTGGCATTTGTGTGTTCTAAAAGAAAAAGAAAAGAGTGTCGAAACAACTTTCAAGTTGGGCAATATTTTCTTTTAGAACTGTACGCAATTAGAATGTTAGAAATGCCCTCGTTATTTGTCATTCCACAATTAGTCATAAAATATTTTTTTGCTATTTGAATTATTACATTATAGGCTCATTATTTTTATCAGTTTTGTTCATCGATGCTTTTAGCAGACGGGATAGGAGTGGTTACAATAGGTTTACGGAAACAACAAGTAGATATGGAAGAAAAAGAAAGTCGCACAGAAATGAGAAAAACAAATGTTAAACATGAAATCACTTTTCGCGCGACGGGAAAGAATTGCGATTAATATATGTGGTCACAAGAGCCAAATGTAAAACTAATAAATAGCGATATTTACTTGAAACAACCCTATTATATGTCTAAACTCGGGGACAACGTTCCTTGTCATTTCCGGGAAAAGGAGGAAAGCCCGCGCACAAGTTTAATCAGCGCTCAAAATGGGAGAGGGAATGTGTGTCCGTACCTTCCACTGTGTTGCCAAGAAAAGTTGTCCTAGAGTATAGTTGGAATGATCATAGTCTTAAAATGAGAGAGTACCGCGCTAAAAGAAGCATGTTTGCCAATTTGTTTTTTGTTTTGTTTGAACGATTGCATTATGGAATCGACTCACGGAATAACAAGAGTGCTGTTAATGAAAATGTGCTTCTTTCATCTCAGTAAAAAACCCTGCTGTAACGCTCCTGGGCACTGCGGGGCAATTTTGTAATAAAGGGATACAGGAAAAGTAGAAAACGGTGCAGAATAACATTAAACAAATTATGCAAATAAAGCCACCTCCGACATCCCCACTCCAGTAAATGCATTATACACACGCGTAAAAGGTGTTTCACAGGGCGGCGTTAACATGTTTCCCGTCTGAGGAAACAATAAACCTTCAGAATGACGATAAATGATATTTCAATTACTTTCAAGGGGTCTATTTACAGAGAATTCTAGCGTTCGTGACAATTAGGTATCGAATTAATACATAAGTTATCTTTTTTTTTTATTTAGCGACGATCAATGCATGCTTTCAGTTAGAATCATACTGGAGACCACAGGAAACAACTAAAACCCTTTCCAACCAATTTAAGGCGCATGCCTGCATGCCACGTCTCTAAAAAGCACCGCATTTTAGCATGCCATAATGGTTTCGGTGCTCAATTCGCTATTTATAGGGGTGTGCGAATATTCGAACTTTCGAATACGAGCCAAATATTTTCCTTATTCGAAACGTATTCGATTCGAAAATTGCATATTCGGAAGTTCCCGAATATTCAGCGGAAGCCGAATATTCAGGAAATACGGCGAATATTCGCACAAACTGCGAATATTCGAGCAAGTAACGAATAATGTGTCTGCCACGCATTCCCCTATGAATATAATTATTCACTGAAAAAGGAGTATGATGCGTGCGTTATAGGTCTGCTCCGTTTCTATCTGTCCGATGGCAGCAAGACAGGATCAGTTTCGGTTTCTTTTTCACCAAGCCCTTTTTTGTGCGGCACTTTTATAGCAATATGTGATGTAATTGCGCGTTCTATAAATTGATGCAATTAAATAAACCTCGAGAGTGAAATATAAACATAAAATAAATTTTGAGAGTGTTATCTAATATAATTGTTTGAAAATTAAAAAAAAAGCTAGGTGCGAGCAGAGCATTGCATCGCCATCGACAACAACTCCTGCCACTCCCGCGCAGTCAAAACTAGGGAGGTCCCGAACCTGCCCGGGTTCGAGTTCGACGAAGTTCGGCTTTTTTCAACTTTCAACGCGATGTTCGACAAAGGTTCGACTGAAATTCAATTTTCGTGCGCATGCGCGAAAATTAAAAAAAAAAGATTTTACTTGGCGGAGGAAAAGTGCACTATCTGTTGGGTTTATTGGCATCAATGGTTCACATTAATAACTAATGAAAGCGCTAAAACCGCATATTTTCGCATTTATATGGTGTAAACATTGGTAACCATTTTATAAAACATAAAATAAACTACTTTCCAAAATATTTGTTTTTCGAAATTCGAAATATCCGTGTAGCAGCCGGGCAACACTGTCCATAAGTCGAACTTCTTCGAACTTTAGTAATATTTCGCAGGTTTCCCGAGTGAAAGGGTCTTTCTACTGGAGGAAATGTTGTAACAGCGCGTACGGAGCGCTTACTTTCTGAAAACGTTGAGCAGTTAATTTCCCTACACGATAATTTGTAATGAGTGCTTTATTAGAAGTATCTTTAACCTGCTGCAGCCCAGTAAAATGCAGTGTAATTGATTTATTTAAAAAAAGGCATTAAAACATGCTGTTACCTCTTGTTTTGCAATTTTTTATTACTAGACACATATTCGATATTCGAGTCGGTATTCGAAGCCCATTTTTTGACTTATTCGTATTCGATTCGCATTCGAAAATTTCAATATTCGCACACCCCTAGCTATTTAATAAAGGCTTGATGTTACCATTAAAACACGTCTTAGAAGTTTTGACGCGCGTTTACCTGTTGAAGATAGAAAACACAACAAGAAGTAAGCTGAAAGCTTGGCAACGCGTTCACATTGGGGATACATTTGCGTTCTGGTATAAGAATGCACGCGCAACTTGTCTTACTGAAGGTGACTTTAATTATTTTCGACTTTGCTGAGCAAGCTTTGCAATAAAAATTGGTAGCGAAGGTGCATTTCGACGCTAAATGTAGCCAAGAAACTGAATTTCTCTGCACGTTCCATGACGCCAGGCCACGTGACATAAATTTTCCCGCTAGATCTAGCAGGAATATGCGCTTTAACCTCACGTGACCGGACGTCAGGTGACGTACACACGAATGAAGTTTCCTCGCTACATTTAGCGGTGAAATGTAAGCACGGAGAGACGGATAAACTATTTTGGTGATTAGCTAGTTAAAAACTTAATGCTTACATAAAAAACCTTCAATAACCCGAAGGTCTGGACACTAAAAAAAGGACCGGTTCGTTAATTTTAAAATTTCTGGTAGCACTTATGCTGTAATTTGTGCATTAAAATGAACCAAACATATTTCGCGGAGAAAATAAAAAGGTCAATGCTGGAACAAGTCATATCAATAATTAAGCAGATAGGGGACAATTAGCGTATTGTTGGTAAGACTGAAACGAAAAGAAGAAAACCACCCGCTAGAAAATACATTAAGAAGGTTACAGTTTTTGTGCAAAACGTTAAGAAAGTTCGAGTTTGTACGTAAATATTTATTTTTGACGTAAAAAGAAAAACATACAAAAATTTTGACTTTTTTTATGAAGTTAGAGTTTCACTTTAATTCACTTCCTCTTTAAAGATCTCATGTAGCACAGACTACACTAAAAGACGTAGCTATGTTTACTGGCGCGAAATGTGATCTAAAGTGTGGCATATTCACGTGTAGCCCAGGAGATTTTAGGATCGTTCGATTCGGTGCAGACACTATGGTACGGGATTATTTTGACGCGCCTCTATTCCATGCCGGGCATTTCGGTTCGCACTCGACGCAAGTCGCAGCCAGCTTGGTACATCCGTTTTATTTATTTTGTTCAATATGAGAAATAATATCTTTCTTTTTACCGAATATTCTCCCGACGTTAAAATCAGGAATTCGGCGTTGTTCGCTGACACATGCCTTTATAAAATTCAATTAAATTCCCCACTTCCCTCCCTAGTGAGATATTGTGAAATTTGTCCAAGGAATGAATGCAGGAAAGTCCTGACCTGTATGCTGTGTTCGCGCTCTCGTGTTAAGGCCCGATGAACTCTTCACAAATGTCCCCCTTGCACTTCCGAACAAATTTACATTTCGTGTGCCTTCTCTACTCCGTTTCACCTTACTATGGACGTCAGCGCACGCCGCAGTTTATATGAGGCAGCGTTAGTAGATTACCTCAGTTGTGGAACTCCCGCGGTAAGGTATGGTAAGGTTTGACCTTTGTCCCACTTGTTCCCCTTCTCCGGGATTATTTTCATCATTCTTGCCCAGCTCGCTTGCACCTTTGCATTTAATTTCATTATAATCAAAGGTAAACCCCCCTCACTCACTTCACTCCGCCTGCCGTCGTTCGAAACGCCATCTACATTTTCGTTTACGAACTGCGTTTTCCATTCAGTACAGTGGAGCGCCATCTAGAGTCTGAACTTCGAACCGTAGATATCCTGTAGAATGCACTGCAGTTTCCAAAGCAACCGTCCGGCGCGTTGAACGACGGGAGGCGAGTCGTAGTGAGTGAGGGGGTACTGCTCGTGCATGCAGCGTCTATGAGCACTTCCGTAACTGAGATAATCTACTAACGTTGATATAAGGCGATGCAACGCCACGTGAGCATCACGTCACCTTCGTGAGGCGCGCAGCGACGCAGAAAGTCACGTGGTGCTTTCACAGCGGGGGCTGGACGGCATAGTTCATAAAGTACGCTGCTACGCATCGTAAGGTAAAATGTACTATATACTTCGTTCACCCCGGAAGCAACTGACAGTGCGGTGGAAGCTGGGAACTTGTGGGACCAATCATAGATGTATATTTGGCCACGTGATAACGTTTTCGCACATACCCAGGCGCAAAGAGGGGAGTCTGCCGATGAAAGGGAGGCGGTTGATTGATCCGGCGAGCTCGTAAACTCCCGCCGCACTGACAACATAGGAGTGAGCGGAGTGCGGGGAGGTGTCGTCCTCGTTGACACTGGAAGCACCGTTAGATACAAAACCAACCATTCCTTCCAACATGGTCGGCCTCTCCGCACCCTTCACACCCTAGAAGACCGTCGTTCTGCGTGCACTGGTCAGGGTTCCGCCCTTCCCGCTTCCGCCGGAATCCATGTCGTTGGCCCGGACGGCGTGAACTTCCTGATAACCATTCGTGTTCTGCGGTTAGAGATCGATTTCTTTGAAGCTGAAAGGCTGCCGTCGCAAATGCTAGGGCGATTTCTATTTCCCTCCTGCTATGTTAAAGGCGCAGTAAAGTGGAATTTGAGAACGTCTTATCATCCGTGGACTAGGTTCCTATTAGAACAGCAACGAAACATCGCTATGCTTTTTTCGAGATAGATCTCAGGAAATGGGGCCGTGTCGCGACGTTTAAACGCACTTTTCAAAAACTCGTTTTTTTTTTTTTTAATTTGTCAGTGCGGATAAAAATGCCCAGTCAATGGGCTGTGGACGCAGGTACGGCGTCTAAACTCGCACAAAAAGAGTTTCCGGGCACGCGCCGAAAGTGTTGTACATCTTTGAGGACTAGGATGGCAGCGAGCAGAATGCTATTGTTGAAATGGTTTATAGACATCATATTGGTGTATATTTTAGTGCGAAATACGCGCCATCCCCGTGTAACCCAAAAAGTTTTGGGTTGGACGTCAAAAGTATTTTCAGGTAATAGAAATTAATCCAGAGTCATTCGTTAAATCGTGTCAGATGTCCTTTGCTCGTTCGACACGTAAACCTCCAAATTATCTTTATTTTCGCATCATGTATAGACAAATTCAATGCTCAATACGCAATCCCTTGTAAAAAAAAAAGGTGGTACACCATTTAGTTAAGGCATTTCCATTGCGCAGCCCTCGCAGATTTTTTTCCAGGCTTTGTAGCGGCTGATATTACCAAGTCTGCCGTAAAAATCTAAACGACCTATATTTGTGCGAAATTTTGAATATTATGTTTCAATTACAGACGCCGAGATCCGTCACAGTATAATGTTGGGTATATTAGAATAAGTATTCAGAACGCGATCCTCATCGGAAGTTTAACAACACTCCAACACGGAGAGCGACTCCAACGTCCCTTGCCTTCGCAATTTCTTCGGCGCCCGCGGCGATCCGCAGACATCCTATGACAACTGGTGGGGAACTGGAAAATGGCATGCAACGGACACGATAACGGCGTCACAAAAGAATTTTGTGCATGTGCATGTTTACATTTATATTAATTGAAAAAAATGTATGTTTATGTAGCTATGCATATACTTTATTGGTTACCGTTTGTATCGCCTTACAGGCGTAGTTTATATTTATAAGTAAACAAAATAGCCGTAACGCAAAAAGAAGAATTAAAAAAACAAATTTTCGGAGCTTCGCTCCTCGACTTTAACGTGGACTTAGAATGATAGTCTACATAAGCTAATTTAAAACTCCTTACAATATGTGTCATAAGTAAAGTCAGGGTTTTTTGAAAATTTACGAGTATCTCAACACATGTATCTCACCCATTTCCAGATACATGCCAGTTCATGTAAGGACTGAAGTTCTTCCTCTAATTTTTATTTGCATTTCATATAGAAAAAAAAATTTCAGCTAGATTTATAAATTATATTTTCATATACTTCGATGCCTGACTTTTGCGACCAAAACATGTATACGATCTATATTTCGGCCACAAAGCACGTGTCCGTCTTCTGAATTTATGAATACTTCAATCAGTAGTTCTGCCCGCCACTGCCAAACAACCCTTAAACTGGCTGCCAGACAACCAGAAAACCTTGGCAACCCTGCATTGATCTTGAACATGGTATGGCATAAACATCAATCGATCCACACAATAAAAATCTTCCCAAACAAAACGAAGAGCACGCATCAAAGTCAACATCGATAGGAGTATAGGGGAACGAAGAGAAATAACGCAGGTGATTTGGCGAGCATCGATCATGTGATGTCTCCACCCGCCACTCATGCATTTCTAGCGCCTCCATGATATGTGATACTTTTTGGTTTGCGACGGCTTCTTCTTTCTGACTTTCAGACGGCTTTTTTACAAAACATAGTTTCCAGCCTGAACATAGAATGGGGCTTCTTTGTGGCAGCCGATGTCTTGCTAAGAGATTTTGCGTCCTGAGGGACTCAATTATTCTTCGTCCTTGCCTCCTTAAAGCTAGAGAACAAAGGATATTGAACAGAATATCGGCTCTTTTCTAAAGCTTCCATTAGCATATTTTTAAGTGCTTCCTACCAGGTTCGATAACAGTCGTGATTTTTTGTAGCATTTAATATTTTCTGAAATTGTAGGAACTGAACCTCCTTTCTCAAACGATGTCTCTACTCAACACCGTCTTCTGTTTGAAAATTGATGAGACGAGAAGTCAGGTCCAACGAACAAAATATGCATTCTGTATGTTCTAGTGAGCGAATGTACACTGCGCGGCATTGTGGTGGAGAACAAATGATCTCAGGTATTTTCTGTTTGTCTCTTAAAATAAAATGCCTGTCATAAAAATAAATCGCTTGTGTGGTAGAAGGTTCCCATCGAGGACAGGAACTCGAGTGGTAGATTTTGATGTCCATTAATATTAGGCCTGAGTAAAATCCGAGCAATCCGCCGGTGTTGTGTTCGGGCTCACAGTTTCGCCCAGTGTATATAAGCCCGAGCGGTAAAAACGTTCACTTGGTTCCTAATGGGCGCGGACAATGTGAGAAGGCGCACTATCGCTGCCATACTTTCTGATCATCTATACGGTATTAGCGCACACGTACGGAGATGTGAGAATATACAGTATAGAGCGCTACTCACAACTATATTTAGTGAGATGAAGAGACGGAAGACCATTGCCAAAATCCATCAATCCAAAGAAGATGAAAAATAAATGGAAGGGTGTTCCCTCGCGGGCCCATGCTTCAGACACGAGATATTTTGATTCAAACACCAGATCCGCTGTTGGCCGTCACGTTGCCATCGTGCAGGGTGTTTCGCGGCAATCTTGGCTTGTACGAAGTCTTCATTTTAAAAGATGAAGACAAACACCTGATCCGTTGTCGGCCGTGGCGTTGTCATCTTTCCTGATGTCTCGCGGCCGTCAGGCAAGATTTCCGCGAAACACCCTTCACGGTGGAAACGTGACGGCCAACAACGGATCTGGTGTTTGAAACAAAAGATCTGGTGTCTGAAGCATATGTCCGCGAGGGAACACCCTTCTATTTATTTTTCATCTTTTTTAGTGTGATGGGTATTTAAGATGTTCTTCCTTCTCTTTATCTCAGTAAATATAGTTTCAAGTAGCGCTCTATTCTGAATCTTCTCTCTCTCTACACGTGCGCTCATATTGTTTAGATATTTATATACCAATTAGCCCAATTATCTGCACTTTTGCATACTCTGACATTTTATCTTTTTTTGTAGCAACCAAGGAGCAGCCTGCTGGGCTCATCATGACTCTATGGTGTTTTAATACAGTACTTCTATTCGAGTATATCGGGACGCTGTCTTTGAGCTATGCGAATTTCTCGACTGAAGGGATTTTCTTAAAGGCAACAGGTCATAAATCCAATATCGCAGGTGTTCGCATCGGCACGGCATTTCAAGCAAATAAAGGTTGCGATAATAAATAGAATTCGTCACGTGTTAGAAAAAAAGTTGTTGTCCCCAGAGATAATGTGGATGCTTTGGCAAGTTTGTAATTCATGTTTGGATCGAACAGCGCGGATGAAAAGTCACACTCACATGCACACAAGAAGCAAACAGACTCGCAGCGCTGTTTGCGACCCCAGAGACTGTTTAGTTTCAATCAAGTGAATTAAATCAAATCCTTAGGCATTCATAGCGTTCATTCCCATTTTACGCATATTTTATTTTCTATGAAAATAGTAGGAGGTTTCTGCGCTAGTGCACAGGTTGATCTGATGTAATTAAACGCAACGCCGCTGAGATGTTTAGCCCTTTGTTTTCCGCCAAAGTCGACACAGCCTAGCAGGAAGGGAAAGTGAGACGGCATATCCGCTTGTCGCGCCAGCTGGATAGTGCGAATATCAGTTGCTGATTACACTATTTGTTCCTTTCAACGATCTACTCCGATATGAACATTGCCTGAACTCTTCGCTCTTCACGCAAGGTGCGTATCTTTTCAGTGATTATACCTATTCGCGTTTTCAACGACGCCAGCTGCCACCTCGCTGATTTCAAGCGAACTGATGAGAAGTGTTTTAGGGCGAAGCTCCTTAAGCCGTGGGTCTGTCCCTCCTCTGTATGTAGCCACTTCAAGTTTAGTTTATGAATGGCTCAAGAGATGGCGTGTTCCGGAATTAACTTTATGTAGAGATGACAGATGGCGCTTAGCTCATGTTGCGGAGCGGAGAGCGCGCAAGGCGGCGGCAGCGCGCGCTCGCAGACAGAATCCAGCCGTGCGAGAGCGAGAGGCCGAAGCATGTCGTCAGGCTGCGCGTCGACGCCGCCAAGATCCGGCCGTGCGAGAGCGGGAAGCCGAATCGCGTCGTCAGTCTGCTCGGCGACGCCGCCAAGATCCGGCCGTACGAGAGTGGGAAGCCGAAGCGGCACGGCAGCGTCGCCAAGATCCGGCCGTACGAGAGCGGGAAGCCGAAGCGGCACGGCAGCGGCGCCAAGAGGATCTGCAGAACGTCAGGGAACGGGAAGCGGCAAGAAAGCGCGCGTATCGGCAGGCAGACCCCGATGCAGCGAGAGCTCGTGAGGCGTCTGCAAAACGCATCAGGCGAGCTCAGCCCGAAGGTGCCGACGCGCGGTTTAAGCGAGACTTTCTAGACGTTTCGTTCGGCCATAGCTGTGGTGTGTGTGATAGATTGTGGTTTGTATACACACACACAGTGTTTCTCACGTCTTTACATGGCGATGAGTGGGCGAATTAACGGAAGAATCGCTGGTTTACCGACGATTCACTCCGGAGCTTCGCCCACTCATCATCATTCACCACGTGGATATGCTGTGACTTTTTATGACGGGTGTTTCACTGTAATTAACTTGTCAATTATTCTCTGCCGCATCGGTAAGTTCCTTTAAAAGACAAATCAGCCAATTTTACTGCAGGTCCGCTGGTCAGCTTGAACTTGTGTAGAGAGGAAGAATTAAAGGGAAAAAAACGCCAGCTGAAATTAAGCTGACCATCACGAAATATGAACCAACTAGCTTAATTCAAGCCCTTTACTGTAGGTCTTGATTTTTTAACCAGCCTGTCAATAACATAACTTGAACTCACTTCTTGTTGGGCAAACATTATGTGGGGTAAGGTTACATACACTTTCAATATGAGGTAAACCGAATGCTGAGCTCCTTCGCAGCCATTGTTTGGTTCGCGTCAAGCCCCTCGACATTATCGCTAGAGAAAGGTGAGTTTAATGTTGAGGTGTGCGAGTACTCCTTTCATGACGGACCTCGTTGTTTATATACCAGACCGGTCAGAATAACATATCTGAGATCTGTCTTCTCTGATATCGCTTACAAAGCTGAAAGACTAGAGTGTGTGCTTTACTTATGCTGCAGTGTCCCGTGTTGCTAAGGAGAGCTAATACGGAGACGACCTGCTAAATGCGTATAGGCCTTCAATTTCATACATTAGAAAAACAATAATTTGAGGAGAGACTTTTTTGTAGGCGCGTTTCCTAATGTCATTTCTTTCCTTGCGTTGCTGCCCACTAGCAGAACATGAATGAATTATCTTCATAATGGTGGGTTGGGCTAGTTAGTTTATTTCGAACTAAATGTGTCAAAAAGACAAGGAGAGAGTAAAACCGAGTGTTGTCGTCGTTCCTACTATGTTTCTCTCTTTTGGCGCTTTTAGTGTTGAGTCACCATGTAGCATTTCGAGACTTCCACAGGTATTTAAATGCCGGGGTTTCAACGGAGGGATTTCAGTAGTTCTATTTCCCATCGTAAAATAATCTTTATTTTTTTCTTTGATTTATCATTAGTTCGTCTTGTAAACTTCGTTGATCGGAGAGCTGCAAAGAGAAATGAAAATGGGAGGGTGTGCTTCTTACGGAAATGTTCTAAAAGCATGGGCATTTTAAGTGTCCTAGACATGGCACTCATTTGAAGCTTCCAGCTCTGTTTTATTTTATTTCCATCTTAGTATGCCACAGAAAATTGGTATTTACCTAAATAATTTCTGTAATTTTATTCGTATTCAACACCAGGGAAGAAAACTTCGGTTTTTTTGCTGTCATCAATTAAAGACAGTGCTAGGCGTTACCGAAAAACAGAGATAAAATACTTTATTCGTTACTTAAAGAAAAAATATAATGCTGACCCCTGTTACCTCAAAATAAATTAAACGCGTTACCATTACCGTTGGCGATAAAAAGTAACAAACGTTATTTTTTAGGTTATTTTTATTCATGAATTGACGGTAACAGCGTTCTTTTTTTGGCGATAGTGGTTTTTGACACTAACACAAAGGGCGTGAGCGTTGGAGGGTTTTTAAAGTGGGACGTTTTGCGTGGAGGAGAAGACAGGCAAAATGTTGAAGGCATTGGTATTTGGTGCAAAAAAGAATGACTTGGCGCCTATACTTTGCAGCCAACGCTACGAGTTAATAGGACCAATCAACAGCGTCAAAAGGCGCAAGTAACTGGGCCTTTTTGTTTCTGATTGGTTCAGCGATAATACAACACCTACAGAAACATGTCAAGCAACATGATGGCGCCAATTTGACGCTCTCTGATTTGTCCCATCATATCTATGCGGAGAGAAAGTCGTCTGTCTCTTGCCCATGCTCGGCGGATACGTCAGAATGACGACGATCTCTTCTTGGCTTTGACCAAAGTTACTAGAACTCTCACTTGGGAAACTCACCGTTGAAACCTGGGCCGCTGGCGCCCACCGAGACCGAGCTAAATACGACAACAACGCCACTCTGTATCATTTGTCTTAACTGTGGTCGCCTTGAGCTTTTAGAAAGCATGTTTTTGCGTAAAAAACAACGAAAAAAAAACTCTTTTTATAGTAAAGTTTATTGGAGTTTAGTACAAAGTGAAGGGCGCGTGCTGTTTTCTAAAACCTTTAGTTTGCACGGTTTTGCAGTACAATTAATATTGTTTTTATCAAACCGTGCCTCAGCGGTGATTACAGGTAACGCGTTCCGAGCTAGGCGCATATTAACCTCGGTAGTAATCCGCGGCGCGTCCGCTTGGGAGTCAGGGGCGGTACCTCGAAGCCCCTTCTACAGTATCTGTTCTGGCCCCAAAATGGCCGATTACAACGAAAATGGAAGTCTCGTGCAGTTCCTCGACTGGCCGCTGCGGGAGAAATGGCGGCGTTGGGATCACCATTAGCTCGGTTCTCGTGGACGGATCGGTGCCACTCTTTCAGAGCAGTCTCTATGGCAGTTTCTCAACTGAGTGGTTCTAGTAACGTTGGCTTTGATTGAAAGAATAGTGGGTAGACCTGAATACTAGATGCCTTGCACCCACTAATTTTTTCCTATACTTAGATGCCCACTATTGTTTCTCACTGAGCTAGTAAGAACTCGGTGTTCTGACATCATAGCAACCCCTGTGTAAAAAGCAGACGAACTTGCACTCCGTATAGAGTCGGTTGCGAGTGGAAAAGGTAAAACGAAGTAGAGAAACACGAAAAAGATGTAAGTGTATTTTTTCATGTTTTGGAATGAAGATGTAACAACTAACGTACCTACGTTATGCGTTACTAGAAATAAGTAACGTAACTACGTTACATGTCCCCATTTGAAGAAGTAACGAGTGCGTTACAGCGTTGCAGAAAAAATAGTAACGCGTTACCGGTAATGCGTTTACTTGTAGCGCGTTACCGAAAACACTGACTAAAGGCGTATCTTTATGTCGTGTTTGAAAATAGAAGAACTTGTGCTCGATTGGTTTTCATTATTATGTTCGCAAACTCAATATTAAACGTGGAAAATGACTAAACATCAATTTCCGATGTTTACGTTTTGTGAAAATCAGTCGCTTAAATTCATCAATATAAAGGGGAAAGAATAAAAACAACCTGCTTTATGATTAAAAGTAAGATAGTAGAAATGTGTTCAACGGCCCCAAAAGACTAACCAATATACTGACTCATGAAAGAGCTTATATGTTGGAGCTTTTAATTTCCCGAATGACATCATACCTTGCTAATTAACTGGCTTACCGCCTTAAAACGAACAAAAAGGACCATAAAAGAAAAAAAAATCGAACCAAGCAAAGCTCAAATATTTAAAATTCAATTTCCTTACCGTGCCTATACACCGTTCCAACGTTTAAAAATCCGCAGCCGAGCCTGCGATCTCCACAACTCAGCACGCGCGAGTTTGTCGCTTTGGAAAGCTAGCAAAGCGCGCGCTCTACGCACGCACGCTGCAAATGGCGCCGGCCAGAAGCCATTTTTTAAATTGTCTATGTGCCGCGAGCGCGCGGAGACATCAGAACGGCAAGCTTTGTGTCGATTGATTAGTTGGTTTTTGGTACACCTAAAGCTAGCTGCCTTTTTCTCCACTGCACTCGTCGAACGCGTTAAAACGCGGAACGTAGGCGTCTGGCGTTTGGCTCTCGCATATGAACGCGTTTGACGATTGCTACGGAGACAAAGAGAGCTCGCTTTAGGTCTACCAACTAATCAATCCAATAAGAGCTGGGCATTCTGACGTTCCCGCGCGCTTTCATCTCCTCCTCTCCCACAGAAAGCGCTCGTTGCCTCCCGCCGTACTTTAACTACGCGTGCAAAACCAAGTGTCATCAAAGACAGAATGCTCGATTTTGAGGCGGAACATCTCTTGTGTTCTTAAATTGTGGCCCACTATACCTGCCTTGCACCTGACGTTAGTCCGCCCTTCTTTTTGGTGGCAAGAACCGTCGTATTAACACACTTCGCTCTCACGCGCCGTTTCCCCCGTTATGTCTGACCAAGCGACGTCAGTGCAAGCTATGTAAATGGGCCAGTATGCCAGTAGCCTGACACACATCCCTGAAAAAAAGTAAGTAAATATGTTACTCGAGCTACTCACTCAAAAAGTACACTACTCTTTACTGATATTCAAAAGGAACGCGCTACTTCAGCTGACTGGAAACGTATTACATCCATCGGAAAGTAACAAGCCTATTTCTCGTTACTCAGGGTGTGTGTTTGTTTCTGCAGCGGTAGCCGCCATTTAATGTTTCATGTGGTAAATAATGCCTAGATATTTAACGCATCCATGGGCTGCTTTTTATTTTCTTGTTTTAGCTTTTTTTGTTAAATAAAATAACTTGTGTTGTCAACGTTCCTCTACAAAAGGAACTAAATAGCTTTACAGATTACTCCATAAAAAACGAAAAAGAAGTTAATCGTTACAAGTAAAGCTAAGTTACAAGGCACAAGATACAAAGAAGTTATTCGTTACAAGTTACAAGTAAAGCTAACGCTTTACTTGTAACGATTTACGTGCGAGTATGCCAGTAGCCCAATGGGGAGCGTGCGACACCTAAAGGAGGCGCGCCGCTCCTCTTCCTCCACTTTCTACCGCGCCGGAGGCTTCCAGAGGCCGTGTTTCCAAAGTCCCTCGACCTCCACCCGGAGCACAACTTCCGCAGGCTTTCGCAATCTATCCGCGTCAAGCGTCGCTCCATTTGTGTTCTCACCTGATTTGATCAGCTTGATCTGCTATATAGCAGCTTGATTCAATCACGTCCTCGGTGAGGTGAACAATGGGACATACAGCCATGTTTCTTGTCTGCGCTCGAGTATACGTGAAGCTGTGTTGTATTGTGCTTTTATGAAGGGTTTGTGTGTTGAACAGACTGGAAATTGTTACGAGACGACGTTCAATGATTCCATCGGTGTTTGATGCAATCGACAAGAGAACTCCCTCTTAAGCCTCCTTTCATCAGATTACTCTTTGCTGGCTGGCACTTCGACAAGGTTTATTGAGGAATAGATGATCGTGGCAGTTTCTGTGATTTTCTTATTTCAATAATCTTAATTTGTTTGACTCTCCGGTGCATGGACTGGTCGTGTGTTCCAAACTCCCCCTTTTTTTACTGTAAATGCTTAGCGCCGAGTGCTTCACTTCAAACAATTTGCGAAGCGCAGGGATAAGCAGAACTAGTTTTTCTATAACTTATGAACGGTCCACTGATGTCAGGAAAATTAATATTTTCCTTTGCCTCGTTTTCGGAGCACGTCCGCGTCAATAAATTAAGAAAAGAAAAGCCAGTCGTTCTTGAGGGACAATTTCTGTAATCATTCGCAGAATTTTTAAAGTTCTTGTTGCAGCCGCAACCCTCGCTGTCCCTCGGCTGTCACACACCATGTCCGAGTAATATACTTTGGTTTCGAGTCACACCGCGGCGCCACTGATTTGTCGCACTCTCCGCCATTGTGCCTGAGATGCGCCTAAGGCTGATATGTGTACAGTAGTGTGAATCTCCCACGCATCGGAGTGAAATCCTTCGAAATGTCAGCAAAATATGTGACAGGAAAGTACAGTGGCCCAATTGTTTAATAATATCAAGCGAGCGTCGAGCGCCGGGACGGCCAGCGCTGTGCCGCGGAACAATGCGGCGTCACGGGAGAGATTAAGCGCGTGCGCACAAAGCTCTTCTCCTGTTTTTTGGCAATTGAAAAACACTTCGAAAATTGCGTGCCCAAGTTTGAAATCCAGGGAACGACGAAACTGCATGTGTATGCATGAACCATTTCCTGTCGTTGGAGTGGCTGCCTGAAAGTCTTACGAATTGTTATCAGAAACACTCTAACACCGCCTTGTGGACACTGACAAACACTTCCGAAACCGCGCACTGAAGTCACATTCGTTGA